>CAKAOI010029352.1:87259-250480 GCA_916701655.1 Sebastiscus albofasciatus
CCCCCCCCCCCCCCCCCCCCCCCCCCCCCCCCCCCCCCCCCCCCCCCCCCCCCCCCCCCCCCCCCCCCCCCCCCCCCCCCCCCCCCCCCCCCCCCCCCCCCCCCCCCCCCCCCCCCCCCCCCCCCCCCCCCCCCCCCCCCCCCCCCCCCCCCCCCCCCCCCCCCCCCCCCCCCCCCCCCCCCCCCCCCCCCCCCCCCCCCCCCCCCAAAATAGACTCACAGCCATGCACACATTTTTGAGAACTATCAAACATGGGATATTTATTTTTGTAATGCTCATTGTTTGGTCTCCTCGCTTATTTTTAACACACAAATATTCAGAATCCAGTCATTCACGAATTGTTCATCATAATAACCTTTCAGCATATTGTAATTCAAGTGCTCTGAGAGAAAACTAGACTTCTGCACCTCCTCATGGCTCTGTTTTCAGGCTTTAGAATATCTAGCCCGTGACGGGAGACTTTGACCAATCGCAGGTCATTTCAGAGAGAGAGCGTTCCTATTGGCTGTGCTCCGACTGATGATCGGTGCTTGGTATTTCCTAAACTATACTACAAGTTGTTTCTGAAAACATTTGAGATGAGAAATAGGCATTATAGTAACAGAATATTAATTCATATTTGATCAGCGCTGCCTAGTTTGACTGTTTGGTCGGAGTTCGCAAGTGATTGACAGCCTGCTCTCTTAGACGGCAGCTGGACAGCAGAGACGCCGTCTGATTGGTTGTTTTCCTCCGGTCTGTGAAATCTTGCAGATGCCATGAGGAGCACCGGAGGACACAGAGGCACATGATTTTTTTCAGATTACCTGTCTCATGCACTACTGTCAGGATATAGTGACCATTTTATGAAAATAACTTTTTTTAATCATTAATCATGCTCTATTTCTACACACTGCTGCTTTAACAAAATTAGCTTTTCTCTTATCTGTGATGTTTCAAAGATTAAAACGAAAAATAGGACTACTCCTGCAAAGTACGCAAAACCAGGTGCAGTGGCCCTGTGTGCTCGACAAGAAAAGTAATAGCTTCTGCAATTTTGACACTGCAGGCAAAGAGTGTTACAATTGCAGCTTTTTATATATCTTATCACTGCTGTAAGTGTACTTTTGTGTGTGTGTTTGAAACTTTGTATTTTACATTTTGGACTTGCATACAGAGTTTTACTTCTGTTCTTCTTTTTTTTCTAAAAGTGATTGAGCGTGTGTGGTTATAATATCCCACTTTTATGAGGTGCTTTGCATCCACCCATAACACCAGACAGTATTTATTGTACAAATTATTGTAATTGAGTAATGCTCATTTGAGTGACTGATTGTAGGAGAAGAGAGAGGCAGTGCAACAGACAGGAAGAAATAAACCAAAGCCAGCCTGAAGGGTAAAATCCTCTACCTGTGGTCCAACCTGTGTTATTATCTTTACAGGTGTAATGTTCCAGGCTGAACTTCAGAGGAGCGTATTCTCCACTGGTATCGATCTTTGGCAGGGAAACCTGACACGACAGACAAGAAGACAACCTTTGATATTTGAAGAACTGACAAAACATTATTTAAAACAAAATCATGGCTTAAGTAACTGCACACTAAAAAGCATAAAATGAGCCCTATTTGAATACATAGAAATACATAGACATACACTGAGCTTTTAAATTTAAGTTGGAAATGATGTTAACATTCACATTGTAGTATAAAATGTTACTTATACTATGGCGAATCAGTCAAACTCAAAGTCCTTCATAAGACCTGTTCTCCAAACTCCAAAAAATGTAATTGCATAATTGGTTATATTAGAAGAAATCTGATTGGCTTTCTTGAAAATGCCAAGAAGGGAAGTGAATGGCTAATTTAAATGCTATATTGTTTTTCTTCCAAAAAGACCATATTTGAAATCTTTAATTTACACCATTTTTATATTAAATACAGGTATATTCATATATGTACGCAAATTTGTCATGCCAGTGGAAGGAAATGTCAACATTTATTTAATTTTCTATTCGCAGGTAGAATAATTTTCTACCAGTATTGGTGGACTTAACATTTGTCTACAGAACACAATGGCGATTTGATGTATACTCTCCCTTGACTCTGCAGTACCTTGAACAGAGGTTTCCATGTCCGGTCCAGGTGTTTGAAAGTGTTGGGGATACTGTAGGGTGTCTTCTGATTCTCTTTACTCTCCTTCCTGTCTGACGCTGACTGACTCAACCCTTTTGACACTCGCACATCCCAGAACAGTATAGCGCTTTAGAGGGAGACAAATGAATAACGTTAATCTTTTTGTCCATAATTAAACACGCACACTGTGAATATTGACTGATAAAGACTCTGTTGGAGGCCTGTGATTTGTCATTCTCTAACTGAAGGTTCAAAAAGCAGCATCTTCTCCAAATATGGTGACTGCCAGTAACTGCAGGCAGTGAGCAATACAGAGAGAGAAACACTGAGTCTAGGGGGACCTGTAATCTGGCAGTGAGTGTCACAGCGATTGACAGTGAAGCTGGCGGCATTTCATTAATTTAACATTTAAATTGAACAGGTTTCTGTATAAGCCCTACCAGTCGGGGGAGCAGGTGACAACCTGAGCAGAAATCTTGTACTTGTTCTCCACTGGTATGCCCATCCTGGTCAACTTATCAGAAAGAGAGAGAGTCACAAAATCAACAAACGTCTGTCAGGCTTAGTGTATTAAAGAGCTGATTATAGTGAAAAAAGGGTCATGAAGATATATGGGAGGTTAATGTGCCCTCGGGGGCACTTTGATGATTGCCTTATTTTACTTATCCAGATGAGTGCCAGTGGTTGTCATGATTTATTGCAGTTGGCTGTATAGACGCGAGGGATAAGCACCAGTGGGACACCAGAATTACTGACAACACTAAGCAACATGCTTAGGTTCTGTGGACTGTGATAATGTTGTGACTCTGTGTGACATCATAGCTCATTTTTACTGTATTTTCTTATGACTGCTACCATTATCTTTCACAGTTATTACTGCACTTCTTTGTTGCTGGGTTACAGACCAAACACCATAGTGTCACCGCAGCAAATATCGCTTTAGGTCAATACATTTTTAGATTGACTGTGCAGAACATTCAATGATTTTCTTTTACGTTTGGTCCACTATTAGCAGATGAAAACTGGACCACAGACCGCAGATGTTAAATAACAGGAAAATTCAGTACAAGTACAAAAAACATCTTGAGGCTATCATCATATCCTCATTATAACCTTCATAGCCTTTTCTCTGCCCTGACTACTTCACTGTGCCCACTATTGCCTTTCCTCCGGTTAGACTTGTTTACATGAAGTGGCTTTTAACCTTAGTCCGATAAAAGCTCTGTCAATATTCCAAAACTATATCTAGAAATCATTCGAGCAATAACAGACCTGACCCTTTAAGTGCTTAATGTTTTATTATCAATTTCAGATTTAGGTGTGTAGGATTTAAATTGACTCTAGTTGCCTTCGGTATGTTGGAAACTATGCCACAGTGTTTACTTTAGATACGATAAGAAGCTTGAGATCGAGAAAGCATTAAAGAATGTTTTACTGTGTAGTCACACAAAAAAAACCTTTTACTAATCAAGATAGGCCAAATGAAATACTGATCAACCTTGTGGATGATGGAAAATGACAGGAAATAACGTCTCTATGTGATCAGTGTTCTTCCTATTTAACGTCAGATTTGCAGTCTTCCAACCCCTCGGGCTTTCAGCTCTGTGTACCTCAAATGTTGGTGGTAGCCACTGGATATCAGTAATTGGTGCTTTGTGGCTGCTCTCTAAGGCAGACACTGCACAGAAGCGCACGACAGGAGTCTTATTCTCTTTGTTGTCATCGAGGTCCTGGTGGGAGGTCAGACACAAAAGGCACAGCATGTACAGTGAGCTCTGACATTTCAATTTAAATACAAAGACTTTATACAACGGTGAACAGCCATCCTAAAATGGTCCTGCAGGATATTCAAATATAGTATACATAACAAATTATGGATACTGCAACACACAACTCCAAAGATTGTTTCTTCAATCTTGCACAGAGTGTGTAACAAAGGAGTTTTTGTGTGCGGTGCCCCTGCAGTTGGATTTAAAATGGTGTGAACAGAACAGAAATATATACAGGCGGATTGTAATTCTTCGTTTATCTGATAAGCTAGCAACAGGTGCTGGTGCAGCGCAGCTTTCACAGCACTCAACATTGAAATAAAGCCTTTTAGCAGATACGACCGCCACTGTTTACACTGCAAACACAAGGGAGGGCAGTGATCTGATTTGCTTGTGTGTTATCTTCTATGGGTACAAACTATGGCGGAGGATGGAATTGGCTTGTGTAACAGCTGGAGTATGGGAGCTGATGCTGTTGACTCTTGGAGAATGAAGAGCAAACAAGGACAAAGAGAATAGAGGGAGGTACGGAGGGTGGGAGAGGGGGAAAGCAAAAGAGAAGGAGGTGGTGTGGACAGGGATGGAGACAGCTGTTCCACTGTAGAGGCAATAAAAACACACAAAGCAAACGGGGGCTGGATGATGGGGGCATATATGTCTATTTAAATACAGCCGGGTGGAAGATGTCATCGGGGGTCAGGCTTTAGGGACAGAACTGGTTTAGTATTTGGTGTCTGGATGTCTCAACAGGTTTGCTATGTTGTGGGATAAATCTGAGCCCTGTTTTTTGTCACGTATCATTACCCCTCTCTTCCCCCATCTATTCTTTATTGCTCTACATAATACTGTCTAAACAGGGCAGCAATGCCATGGAAATATTAGTTTACTATGATGTTAAGCCAAAAGAGAAACCCTCTTTGAAGTTTCAGTCTTCAGTTTAGAGTTTTTTTATCCACTTAGATCACCTCAATCTGACTATGGTGCTTGTATGAGTAGGCTAAAAGGCTGTTTTCGTTTAGCCGTGGGGTCATGTAATGATATAAACTTGCTTTGAGATTTACTCCTGGCATTAGTACGTTTGTGGAACTGGTTTTGACAGCTGTGGCTGGCTTGAAAAGGACCATTAGGCCACTGCATTCCCATCTAATGAAAGAGTGAGGATGAGGAGAGAACTCAGGAGTCAACGTATCATCGTCTCTCTCTGTCATACAGCACAACCCGTCTTTACAGCAAACATGCTGCACGCTTTGATAATCTGAGGACCCGTGCTTGAATAAAGCAGGCTGACATCATCGCTAGCCAAAGAATTACAGTAACTGATACCACGTGTAATACACCAACACGGACAGAGAACACCATGTATTATTGTATCAACATTGTGCACATTAGAGAAAGGATATGGGTACTTACAAATGTCTCGGTGTTGACAGGAACCTTTTTACCCGTCTGTGTTCCCTGTAAGTGAGTGACTTGAGAAGAAATGTCCCACAACACAACCTGAGACAACAGACACACAAAATAAATATGATCACATGTAAATTAAAACAGAGTGAGAACAGAAACAACACATTGGAACTGTACAGGATATGATTAAGAGGACTGAGGGTCTATTTAATAATTTTCCCTTATAATGAAAAGAGAGAGGATAGGAAAAGTGGTTACAAAAACTGCTACAAGGCAGAAAATGCAGCAGATGCAGCAAACCAGAGATGCAGAGCAGAGTCAAAGTCAGCACCTGGCCGTTCATGCAGCCGCCAACGATAATATTTGGATCAGAGGGGCAAAACTCAAACACAAAAATGTCATCTGGGCACTCCAGCAGCAACTGCAAACAACACAGAAAACCAAGGGCAGAAATATTAGATTTCAAAGTAGACATTTCCATGTATTGGGTGCTTGCCATCCCGAATATTTATTTATTCTAGTCTCCATACAAAGTTCAGCTTTTAATCCACAAAACCGAGTGCATACAGTAGATTCCATTTCATCAGGCATAAAGGGGGAATAAGACCCAGGAGGGGCAGGATGGTACAGTATTACAGAAAAGTCATTTTTCCGCATCGTGTTTAAATCTACTGGAGTTTAAAATTAACTGCAACACTGAACTACGGCATTTTACTTCCCACATTAAATAAATATACTTATTTCAATTATATAATGTCTCTGGTTTCCTCTACACAGGACCCTTTGCTACTTTGATCACTGCTCCAGCAGACAGTGAAACCAAAGAATGACGCATGAACCAGTGAAGGCATACGTCATGCAGAACTCATATTACTTTTGAGTGATTTAGCAGCTCAGTTTCATTGATTCAGTGCCTCGGTCAAATCAATAGAGCCTCTCAAATTTTGCTAAATGGTCTTGAATGACAGCCGAAAAGCAAATCCTTCCAGCCATTTGTTATCAAAGTGTGTCTCAAACTGATATGAGGTCAGAATTAGCTTGTAAGATGTCAATGACAGATACAAAATATGGCCTTTTTGATATCTTTTCCAGCTTGTACACTCTCCACATTCACTGGAATACTCCTATACTTTCCATACCTGGGGATTAGAAGGGTCGGAGAAGCTATAGAAGAGAATGAGAGAAGCTCCAAAGTCAAACGTTGTGGATTCCTTCGACTGCTCCTCCTTTTTTTCTGTCAAAGCCGCAGCTATCACACCTACCACATCAAAAGACACACCACACAATGAATCAACGACACAGCAACAGGAAAATAGACGTTAAATATGTAATTGGTGGCTCAACTCTTAACCCTCCTTTGAATAACATATATTCGCACTGATCACACGTTTTGGCACTTATATTATTATTATGGATCTTGCTGGAAGTCTACTATACAGGCGATGACAACATTACAAAGCAGTAGTGAAGAAAATTAATGCTTTTATAATGGATGAGGATTTTAAATTCTAATACTTCTCAATGACGGTGAAATTACAGAGAGAATTAAGGATAATACTATCCTTGTCAACATTTTCCAACCATATGCTATTATAGACATTTTTTCATTATAGTCAGTTCCTGGTTGTACTTTACCGTAGATGGTAGGGTGCCAATTAATGCTACTGATTTTCTTGTCCTTAGAGTACTTCTGGTCTGTGAAGGCCTGATAGAGCATCAAACCTTCAGAAACCTTCCCAGACCAGTCACTGTCCTCAGCTGCTGTCCCCAGAGCCTTCCAGTCATCAAAGAACACATTCATGATTCCTTCCTGCTGGAGGGCTTGCAAAACCCTGCAAAAGAAGGTAAAACTTCTAGTTGCAAAACTTGTGCATATGGTTTCATTTTACTCCATCAAATATCTTCATGGCTACATTGCAACATTTTCTAACACTCCAGAAAATCTAGTACACTGGGAAGGTGAAGGTGTCCTAGATGTATGCCTTTTGCATATTCTAATTCTAATGCTCCTACATGTGGTAAAAATGGATGGGTTTGCGTACCCTGAGGCTGATACAGTAATGTATGAGTTTGGGTTGAGTCTTCCTATACAATATATAGAAAGCAGACAAAATTTCTAGAATATTTCATCTTACATGAGGGTCACTGAGTTGCAAAAATCCTTCAGACTCTCAGACTGGAGGATGTTCTCTTTTTCTTCATCACCTAACTCTCTTGGCGTGTACTGGGTACAAATATTCCTCTGAAACTTCCTGTAAAGTGGACAGAAAATTATATTACATTAAATTATACAATACATTTGTGGAGGTGGAGTTACTATTAAAATTATAAAGACAGAAAAAATTATATATGTCGAATGCTATTTCATGAATGTGTCGGCTATATAATCTATAGTAGAAAGAGAAGAGAAAGAGATTTAATATTGCATTTAGTGTTAAAATCTTGTTTTCTAAATGCCTTGAGGTTGGCAGAACCTGTAAGTGCTTCCGCCCCCCCCCCGTAGAACAAATCAATTTTATGTGTACTGATTCGCTGGCATACCACTGTGTCTGAGCGCTGCTGCTCTGCAGTATGGGAACAGCCTGTATCCCGCAGTCCCTCTGCATCTGTTTGATGCTGAATCTGCTGTCTTGGTAGGAAGCACACTCTAGGTAGCCATTCTTAGCATCTGCAGTGTCGCGGTCAGAAAAACAGACTGGTGCCCCAAACTTCCTCCGCACTCTGGAGAATTTGTACCACAGCTGATGACAAAAAGGAGACAGAATAGAAAGGTGCGATGGAAGGACATAGGGTGAAAAATCAGATTCAATATGCCTATTTAATGTGGGTTTTTTTTTATATATGCTGCAGTACCTTTTCTCTGGTCTCTTTGAAAGATTCTTCATCTATTTCCTTCTCACTGCCAAGAGATATCCATTGCCTTGGTTCTGGGGTTTTATAGACTTCATTCTCAAACACTTCTGGTGTCTTTTCTGGCTTTGGGGGCTGCAGAACACAGAGAGTAATACAAGCATATATAGGATAAATAAGAGGATAAGTGGAAGATTAGTTAGTAGGATATATTTTGGTGAAATCTTACACAGTCACACTTGTCACAAAATGTTTGAGCTAGAGCTAAAGATAAAGGGAAGATAGTGAAGTAGTTTTGGAAGTCTTTTATTTTAATCAGCTACTGAAAATATGCCAGCTGGCAAAGTAAAAATGGGCCTCTGATACCAGCCATTACTGTTATCGATAAAATAGTTTACAGACTTCCAATATAAAAGGATAGTAAATAATAGAGAACATTCCTCTAGAGAACTGTTTACCAGAGTAAAATTGAATTAAAATATTTTGGTGCCACACTGGTGCTGTTATGTTGATGCTCAATGACTAGGGCATTTATTCTTAGAAATAGAATAATAGTTAGTGGTTAGTGCAGGAACCTACTGCACCACTTTCCAAACACCAAGTAGTGGACAGAGCATTAGTAAGAACAAAAGGAAAACGTGAACCTTGTAACCAAAACTACTGTCTACTTACGTTGAAGATTCTGTCTTTAGCTTCTGGTGTCAGAACCAGGTAGAAGCTCTGGTCATAGGTGAAGTCCCTGTCAAAAACCAGCAACAGCTCATCCTCTGGGTAGTCCTGTCAAAGGAAATACTTTAGGATTCACAATTTTCATGACAAAGTTTCTTTGGAAATAATTAATGTAGTGTATTTGAATTGATTCTGGTAACTTTGTACAGCAGTAATTTGGTCGAGATGCAGTAATTTGGTGGATGATGGAGTGAGATGGGAGTGGGACACAGCCAAGGTCTTACCACAACCAAGGTAAGACATTGGCTATGTGCCAAATAAAAAAGGTGCCATTACTTAGCATTTAGCACAGATGAGTCTGTATGGGTCCCATGGGGCGCTCTCTGGTCTCATTAGAGTAATGTGTTGTGGTAGAAGGAGCATGATTGCTTAAAGTAAGAGTGGTGGTTACCATGTATTTAATCTTGACCAGAGACAGAGAGGAAATTAAGTTAAACTGGTTACTCTGTCTGTTCCCACAGCCCTTAACTTGGGGTCTGTGTATCATCACAGTGTCTTGGGGGTATTGTTTGAGTATGACAATGGATCAGCCTCACCAGCACAATCTGCTTCACAGGGCTGAAATCGGACACTGCGGCTCTTGTTTTAATGTCCTGTATGATGTCGTCTTTTTTTAGCAGCTTGTAAGGGCTGTCCCCTGTGACGTCCTCATCGGTGCGGCAACCAAAGAGCTCCTGGGTGGCTGATGTCAGGACCATGGGGAAGATATCATCAGGGGGACCTTGGTGAGAGAGTTCACAATCAATATAGACAATAAAGATGGTAGAAAGAGGAAATTATATATGTCTTTGAGTATCCAGAAAAGCACTATATAAATAAAATGTATTATTATTATTATTATTATTATTATATTAAAATGCTGTATCTAAACCTCCCATCTTTGTGAGCACACAGTAAGGACATAATATGCTAAATCACAAACTATAGATTTTATTAGTGCTTGGGCAAAAAAATACATAGATAATAGCATGATTTGTTTGTCAGTTTGTTGAAAATACTCCCATTTCAAAACACCAGTTTTTATCACTAGGGGTGTTTTGAGACTTTTTACTTTATAAATACAATTACACTTACTAAAGTAATTTGGGCAAAGCAATGTTAATCTAAAAAATAGATTGTCACGGATAATCTGAAAACAAGAAGCCCCATATAAAAATAATGTAAACAAACAAACAAGTAAGGAAACTGGTGAATTTACACAGAAACACAGTGTATTTTATATTCTCTTCCTCCACTCCTGCCAACTATATACAGTATAGAGTATAAGGCCTCATGAAAGACAATCTTTAGGATCAATCTGAAATCAACAGTCGAGGTGTTTTTGAAGATTTGATGCCATATGGTGTTGACAATAATAATAATGAGCCATGAGTTTAATTGTCACGTTGTTGTGTACTGTCTATTCCGCAGACTGTACAAAACAAATTGCTGTCATCGTCTGTGCATCTAAAAGATATCCTCCTGAAATTGGATGTACAAATATCATGTGGAAATAGTCCTTACAGCTGGAGGTGGCGGAATAGAGCAGTTAAAACAAACATATAAATGGTTTCTTTCTGATTATGTCCTGCATAGAAAATCTGCATTTCCCTATCATCCACAGTTTAATGTGAATGGATGAAAACCAAGAGGTTTAAAAGCATACACAACATATAATGCTAATAGCTGGATTGCAGATCAGGTACTTAACAATAAAGGGAACAAAAAGAGTGATATATATACTACCGGTTGTAGAAATAGGTGAAACAGCTCTGAAAACAGCGATACAAGCATGATGAGTAGGAATGTAGAGATGCCACAACTAAGAGCCTAAACCTCACTTATCAAGTGATATTCACACAATGGACAAGTTTTAAAGTCACCATTGCCTACGGACTGTGCCACAGATTCTTACCCATACTTTTCTGATCAAACGCACAACGCCTCTGACCCTTCCCCTGCCCCACCCGGCAGGGTGGACCACGCTACAATATCACAGTATGAAATGCAATCCTTGTGAACAACCATGTCCAAACACTTGTAGAAGGAATGCTGCTGGTATGTGAGAGGCAGATCAATAATGCATGAATTCAAGGCATAAACTGCTCAATTAAAGACATCTAACCAGGATTGTTACTATATAAAACCACAGCACTGCACCATCGCCACAACAGAGTATATCGCAATAAACAATCTATGCAGACTTCTCCAAATCTAAGGCCAGGCTCAGTCCAGGGCACACTACAGTAAACAGAGCTCTGCATAATGATAGTTTTCATCCTGCTTGCGGTCTCTCTCTTCAAAGTCTTTCCACAAGGTTGCTGAGGGGACGCTGGGAACGCTAAAGTACAGCTTAAGTAACCACTTCCCAGCTGGGTGTGTCTACCCTTTCCACTCACACCAGTTAGGCCTCACGCCAAATCATTGTAGTGGAAACTCACACCCCTCATTTCACACAGTTAAGTGTCAAATATGGCAGTTGTATTCATGGAAAATATTTGCTTGAGAGATGAAGAGAGTGTGATGTGCAATGTTCCATAACCCTAAAGAATGCAATTAAACTGCACTCGTAGGCTGCGCTGAAGGGATATTGTAAATTTGTCGGGCCTCTTTCCTCTTGCATAATCCACTCAAGGCTTGCATTTATTTTTACAGCATATTGTAAGACATTTATACTGTACCACAGTACACTGTAATTAAGGGCAGTTTGTTTTCGTCTCTGTTGATACTACTGAAGAATTTAAGCCTGAACAATAGACGTTTATCAGCTGATGAGATTACTATATCATTAATGTCCTTGTGGTCTAGAGGTAAAGAACACCTGCATTTATATTTGTGTCAGTGGGCCACAAATAGTTGGTCCCCACTAGGTTAACTATTAAATGTTAAGGTTCAGACTTAGTTTTTTCGGTTAAGTTTAGGGTCAGGATTAGTTAAAGTTAGAGTAAAACTATTAAGGATGTGTTCAATTAGGAGATCTAACAGACTTGCACTTATACTGCTGGGTGTATAAACTGGAAATGGGTGAAATTATGTACAAAACAGAGCCAATGTGAATCTGAGGACTCATTACTTTTAACTCCCACAAGAGCCAATGACCTAATCCATAGTAAAAAGATACATTTGGTGACCAGCATTTGACCAAAAACATGTCTTCAGGGCTGATATGTTGACAGTAAACTAGACCATGACAATGGTGAGTAGAGAACATGTCCAAAGGCTATGCAACAGTACACTCAAGATCACAACATAACAATGCATATACGTAGTTTCTCCAACTCCTCAAAGACCTCTCTGATTATTAGTTTCAGTCATGCTTGCTATATTCCTACTTCAAAGTCAGATTTAGGTGTCCTACATTATCCAAGACGAATCTGAATAAATGGTATTTAGCGTTCATTAAAAGGACCTTTCCCTGTCAAATAAGTGAAGGTAATCAAATACAAATTGACTCTATCATCAAATTAAAATTACAAATATAGAAAAAAGTGCTTTAGTTAGCCATGTAAGATTTATGAGATGTCTAGTTAATATAATCTAAAATGATTAAAATTCCCTTCAGGATCTGCAGACTAATACAAACCAGTTGTTTACTTTTAGATAGCTGGATAAGCACGGTATCTATTCTCAGTTTACCCACCAGTTTTAATAAAAAATGTTACCTATTTTTTTTATTTTTTTCAATTTGACATGAATACGCTAAGTTTTAAGTAAAGTAATAAAATGGTATTTTTTTATTGTCTCACACACATTACAGTTCAGGATGGGTAAAAAAATAAGTGAAAAAGTTAATAATTTTCTCTTACTAGGCGTTTCCACACGTTGAGGTGACTTACTCTTTCTGCCTAAATGGGAAGAAACAGTCAGTTCACCATTTCATTTACTGTGTCTCTCCATACCATCATGCATGCATCTAAACACACTAATACTATACTAATATTCAGACACTCACCTTTACGTTTACCTTTCCCTTTCCCCTTACTGCCTCCACTGCTTGATCTTGATCTACTTTTTTGTCCTTTGGGTGGCATCCTTGCTCTTACGATAGCTTCACTAATGAGAGGGAGAACGTTTTTGTACACCATGTTACATTTCTCCTTCCAAAACAACAAACTACATATTTTTTTTGTCTATACACATTGCTATTTCATTGAGCAACTCTCAGAGTGAACATTTCAATTCACACACAGTGGCAGAGCAGTGTCTCGCAAGAGTGCCTGAAAAAACATTATCAATGCACATGGCATCATCTTGTGGAGGATAAGAGAATTGACCTGCCATTTTTACTTTGCCTATGAGAAGCCTATCTAAATTGACTTTAGCTGTGAAAACAAAATGAAGTCAGAGTAATCAAGTCCTCAGGCTGACACACATTTGTATGGTGTGCTTCAGTTTATACTAATGATAGAGGGTGGGGAATTAAGTATTCAGGTTTCAGGTCACAATAAAGTCCAGCAATGAAAATGTTATTTGAATTACAATGGCATAAAATACATACATTATTATTAGCAGGAAAAATGCTTATCGGTGTCTTTTATTATGCCCATTTATACTATTCAATTTTAGTTTATTTTCTATTTTGTTTTATTCTTTTTTTTATATTATAAAATATATATTGTGTTTCTCCACAACCAGCACTGGTCCCAGTAGACCACTTACACTTACACACCAAATACTGACAATAACTGCACTGTACTGTATAATGACTGTGCAATATCATTATTACTACTCATTCATTCTGTGCAATATTTTCAGGTGGAATTTCATTTCATTCTCACTGTGCAATATCATTTTCCACTTTTTGTAATAGTCTGTTTATTGTCAACACTGTATATACTGCTCCTGTTTCTATACTTCCTTCTATTTAAATGATTCATATTTTGTTACACTTTTTTTACTGTGTTACCTGATGCATCTTGTTTTTTTGCACTATCCCCTTTGCTGCTGTACACTGCAAATTTCCCCACTGCGGGACTAATAAAGGAATATCTTATCTTATCTGTTATCGTATATATCTTATCATATATTTTAATGTCTTGTCACAGCAATTTTATGTTGCATTTACTCGAGCTGGAAATATGTACTACTTTATGTACTTTTGTTGTAAATTCATCTAGAAATACATGTTTTATAACATATTTGCCTTTTGGGTGAAAATCTGTAATTAGAAACTATAACTATAAAACATGTAGTAAATTGAAATAGAATAGAATAGAATATAAAGCTTTATAGTCATCGTATTAAATACAACGAGATTCACAATTGCCACTTCTGGTCAGTGCTTTAAAACAAATACTTGACAAGACTAAACGAGGCAGATAAAACATATGACAGGTAAAACACACATAGTTATAAAGCAAATAAAACAGGTAAAGTAGATGCAATAAATAAATATAAACAGAAGTGTTACACTAGAAGTATAAATGTAAAAATAGATGTAATGTAAACAGGTAATTGCACTTGTACAATAGGTAGGGTAGATGTAATAAATAAAATATAAATAAAGGTAGTTGCACTTGAGGTGTATATTGCATCAAGGATATATTGCACAGACAAATGTATTTCACATTGTTCACATTGGTGTGAGCAAATGTAGGTATAAGTACAAATTGCCACCCTTGTATTTAAGTTTACACTATCATAGTGTAGGCTAGCTAATGGTTAATATATACAATATAATAGCCTACAATATACCTATCATTTAATTCAACTGCTTGTTTGCTATCAGCAAGTTATTGCATGTTGCTAACTTCACAACAATAACACTTAACTTTAACTTTAATTGTTTTTATTGCTAGTTAACTAGCTTAGCAGCAGTAACAGTGATGAAAACAACACAGTGGTTGAAGAGCTCTATAGGGATAAAGTTTGTTTATTAACTACAAGTCATCGAAGGTGCTGCTAATCACAGTAAACATTAAGGTAAACCCCCACTGGAGATGCAGCTAAGTGTTCAATTATAAATAATAAACAATAAAGTTTATACCATAGAAGCTTGAAATCCTCTCCACACTTCTTCCTCTTCGCTCATCAGTGGCAAATGTTTGGTTGCCAAGGGTTACAGGATAGTGATGTGTCGTCACAAACGAGTCAGGTCTTTGAGCCGGCTACAAGAGCCGGCTCCCGTCCGAGAGCCGTTTTTTTTTTTTTTTTTTTTTTTTTTTTTTTTATAAATTCAAGGCAGAATGAAAGGACGATCTTTTCCGCGCCACGGGCACTCCATGCACTGACTGTGATGGTACATGTCCACAGTGGCGTTTTTTAACGCGAGGGGACGCGACGCTTCCCAACATTGGACTTTTGGTGGGCGTGTCGCTAGGCGGTGACACGATAGATGATTGACCAATACTGGACGGTGCCATTTTCACGGCTTTTTTTCAAACACTTCTGGATGCACCTGATTGGACAAACGCTTTCCTTTGTGGGCTGTCCTCTCCAGGATTTCAAATCAGACCAACATGTAGGCTCGTTTGGAAACTTTCTCTTATTTCACTGAAATGTGTTTCTGAAAACATTTGAGGCGAGAAATAAGCCATGCAGTTGCTGAATCTGTCTTTATTTTGGATCGACAATGTTTATTTTAAAAGATTCTCTGGAGTTTCGAGAGGCTGGGACTCTCGTCGAACGCCCGTGATTTGCATAAAGTAGACTAGCCCTCAACTTTATGCAAATGAGGAGCGGGTGTCGTGGCGCTCCGTTTCTCGAATCGCGACGCCACGCTACCAGAATGCATTGCACGGCTGATTACATAGACAATGAATGGGAAGCATGGAAAGCACGGAGGTAGTGGACACGTAAAATGACTGAATGTTGTGTTAATGACGTCCGTGCGACCAATCAGGTGATGACAGACGAGGATCATACCATCAAGCAGGGAGGGGCAGGGGTGCGCGGCGTGCTGACGGTCTACAGGTACAGAGCATGAGGGAGAGGAGGAGAGAAAGAGAGAGAGAGGAGTGCTGTGCGCAAATAGCAGAAAAGATGAGGGACAGTTTGAAACGAAGCGGCATGAAAAATTACGGTATTCTGGAAATTATAAGGTTTAGTATAATTAAATTGAAAAATGTAAGTGATATATGTGCACACATACTAATCAAAGGTCAAAACTGCGCAAAATTTGGCTGAATTATAAAAGGTAGAAGTGGTAAAAATTAAGAGCCGTTTGGGAGCCGAAAGAGCCGACTCTTTTAGGTGAGCTGAGCCAAATGATCTGGCTCACTAAAAAGAGCCTGAATTCCCATCACTATCACAGGAGTGGGGGGGAAACAGATAGACTCAAGAGCCAAACAGGTATCAGCAGTAAAATGACGTCCTAATGTCGTAAATTCACCTGAGACATTACGACACACAGGTGAGGAATCTACTCACAAGACAACACACACACTTCGGGAGTTCAACCGAGTTTAATTCCTCTATAACTCAAGACTCTCACAGTAAAACAACAGTTTTAAGTAACGTTAAGTTTTACATTTTAATTAGACCAAGACATTGTGGACACAGAGCGCGTGCAACAAGTTGATTAACCAGGTGTGGGACATTGGTGAGTAGCCTAGAAATAAAACGCGATAACAGCTCTTAGCGCGTTTTATTTCACTACTGTTCACTGACAGACAGGATAGGCCATAATCTGAATTCATACACATGTAATGGATATTTCTGCTAGTTGACAGCAATGGTGGAAGCAGAGCAGAATATGACCTGTTGCGTATTAATAATCAATGCTCAGGTGCACCTGACTTCATTTACTTCCTGTCAACAGACATTCCGATCATTCATTTGCAATGTGGGAAAAAGACTCTGACTTTTTTAGACGTACTATACAATGACTATTTCTTTCGACATATTATACTATGACTTTTTTTATCTACTATAATATGATTTTATTTATTTATTTTTTTAATTCGATATACTATACTGACCTTTTTTCGACACAATATACTATGGCTTCTTTTCGACATACTATAGCCTACTATAATTTTTCTAAAATAATTTCGACAAAGTATACTATGAGTTTTTTTCGACATACTAGACTATGATTTATTTTCAACATACTACACCATGGTTTTTTAATTTTTTCAACACTATACTATGACTTTTATTTGACATACTAAACTGTGTTTTTTGTTTATTTTTTGAAAATTCGAAATACTATTCTGACTTTTTTCAACATACTATACTATGACATTTAAAAAAAAAAAAAAATTCGACATACTATGACTTTTTAAAAAAAATTGTAAAAAAAAGTAGTAGCCTTTTAGAGCTACGTATTGATCCTGTGCCTAATGTAGAAGTGGTTTTTTTTGTTTGTTTGTTTGTTTTTTACTGGTTTTAGTTTCCTTCAAAGGAAATAAAACGAGGAAAAATAATCTATACATTTCCCGGCTGTAATTAAAGGTTCCTCGGGCACACCTGTTCAGTCTAATGCAACCTTTGACGCGTTTTATGGTCAGGTTTTGTTGATACTGTCAAGTGTGTATTCAACCTTTTTGAGGCCATAGTTTGGAGGGGAAGTGTATTGGATTTCATAATATTGGGAAGTGTTTCTATCCTATCTAGTGTTGTTTCCTTTATGTATATAAATGTAAAAAAAAAAAATACTTTCAATATAACGAAGTCCAACACTTCAACACCTTCACTAAGGTCTCAAAAAAATGTAGTTGAATCACAATATCTTTGACACAGTGTAAACAAATTAAGGAACATAATCAGCATCAAAAAGAAAGGATTTATTGCATGGCAGTGGTATATTGGTTGCTTTACATTTTACAGCTGTACACAGTAGTTGACTGTTGTTTTACATTATTGATGCCACCAAGGCTACGCTTAGTTTTTTTAAGTCCAAACGTGTAAATGTGAAAAAAAGGGATCAATAATTTTGCATTTTTGTCCTGAAATTTCTTTGATCTTATTATTGTTGTAATGCAAATTTGTATTGCATGTAACTCACCCATATTTGATTGATTGTAGATATGGATGAGTCCAGTGACTTGTATGACGGGTACGAGGCAAATGGCTCCCCTCCCTGGGCCGACAACCAACATCAGGTTCTGGAGGAGCTGGACAATGTGGAGAGTCTCAGAAGGAAGATCAAATATTACTTTATGAACCCCTGTGAGAAGTACCACGCTCGCGGCCGAAAACCATGGAAACTCATGCTGCAGATCGTCAAAATTGCCATCATTACTATCCAGGTAGTAATCTCAGACATAACCTGAACAGATGTTAATTGTGTTGTTTCACCACCCTGATAATAAATGTCTTTCCCCCCATCTCAGTTAGTGTCTTTTGGGCTGAGCAACCAGATGGTTGTTACATTCAAGGAGGAAAATCTGATGGCATTCAAGCACATCTTCTTGAAAGATTATGTTGATGGAGGCATGAATACGTATGCTGTTTACAGACAGACTCATGTCTATGATCACATCGATTACATCATTGAACAGGTAACTGAATGCTAGGATTTTCTGTTAATTTACTCCTTGCAAGGAACACCAAGGTGGCATGATTTTATTTGTCGGTGTGTCAGTTTATATTGATCATGTGACTCATTTCCTTTTGCTTTCGTGTTACTGTAAATCATTGTAAAAATGTTATTACTCTGCATGCTTATATGACCAAAGAACTTAACAAGCTCCCGTGACAAGATGTAGCTCATCATGGGATTGGACTTGGTTCATGTTGTTTGAATTTGTCATTTTGTTTAGTAGATTTTGACTGCATAAATCTATCTGCATAAAACTTTTAGAATCTAAACTGCTGTAACCTGACTTTATTATACCTGAGATTTCAATTGTTCATTTCTAGTATGGACATCTGCACAACATCACAGTAGGCAATCACGAATATGAGAAAAATGGTCCTTTCTACAACCCTATGTTGGTGTGTCAGGAGTTCTATAGAAACGGTACCATCTACCCTGGAAATGAGACCTTTGAAATAGATGCCCAAGTGGAAACTGGTATTTATGGCAAAACGGAACACTTAACCAGGTTTAAAGAGTTTATTTGTTGCTTGTTTTTCATTGTCTTTTTCTTTTTGTCGTGGCTTGTATCTAATAGAGTGCCATAAAGTTTATCCGATGTATCGACCATCATTGCGGGAAGCACTTCCACATTTTGAATTGCACTTCAAAAGGTTTGCACGCAACGTTTAGTTATAGTCTTTTTTTCTTAATGCAAAATCATTTTCCTCTCTTGGTTTCATACATGATGTGAAAACCCCTCAGTTAATGCATCTGCTTTGTCTTCCAGGATGATCTCTGTCAAGATCACATTTGTTCTCAAGGCCATAAATTTACAGACAGTGAGACATCGAGAGCTGCCAGACTGCTACGACTTTACTGTTATTGTAAGTCACTTGACTTGTCCTCATGGCTCAGTAAACACTCGTGGATCACATCACATTTAAAAGCAGTGGTATGACACATCTGATCACTTCGTTGCTGCCATAATGGTGACAATTAATCCTTGTGACACTGCACTCGTTCACACACAGCACAGATAGGAGTTCAAATGAAAAGAGTCAGTGTGAATCTTGTATGTATTAAATGAAGCTACTGAGGACACAAATCTGAGCAGTCTTAAAGCAGGGCTGTTTGCACACGGCGCCAGCAACAGTACGTACATAGTTAAATGTTCTCTTTAGGGCCTGGAAAGTGAATGTTTAGCTATTGGGTTTGACTGTAAGGATGTTATTGTAATGTAACTAAACACGACTCTGGTTAACAGATCACTTTCGACAACCAAGCTCACAGCGGCAGGATAAAGGTTGACCTGGAAAATGATGTAGACATCAATGAGTGCAGAGACTGGAAAGTAACTGGAGCAAGTAAGTTTGCTTAGTTGAATTTAGTATGTACAAATGAATCATCTGCATTGCTTTAAGCTCATGTCCAGGATTCTTGGGATTCATTAAGGCTGCTCTCTAAGCTTGAGAATTTGCTGCTCATAAAATCTGTTTGAAGATGTTCATCCTTTTCAGGTTAGAGTCATTTTAATCTCTCTGTTTCCTCAGCTCCTAGAAACATATACCTGACTGTGCTGTTTGACTGCCTCATCATTATAACGTGCATCATCTCCTTCACCCTCTGCACTCGCTCAGTGGTCAATGGGATTCAACTGCAGTCTGTAAGTTCACTGAACTGACCATAAAGCACAGCAAGTATTTTTGTTTCCCCACTCTGTAGTTTATTTGCTCAGACATAAGAAAAGGTATGATTGTCTGATACATAGCTGTTCGTTATGGTACTGTATTCATAAAGGGGAGGTAAATCAATGCAAAAAAACTTTTACACCCCCCTTAAAATCCATACTGAAGGATGGAAGTTGAACCTTTTATAATCTTATTTCTTGTTGGTGCTGATTTGTTGGTTTTCCTTTGCTTGATGTGTGGACTGCTTACTGTAGTCAGTGCATGACCTTTTGATGATGTTTCATGGCATACTATATTATGACATTTTTCAAGAGACTTTTTTTTGACACACTATTCTATGACTTTTTAATGATACACTATACTATGACTTTTATTTCTGCCATACTATACTATGGCATTTTAAAGACTTTTTCAACATGGCATACTATGACTTTTTTTTTATTTTTTCGACATACCTTCCTATGGCTGTTTTTATTTTTGTCGACATACTATACTGTGACTTTTTTTCCGACATACTATAGTATGACTTTTTAAATTGTCAACATACTATACAATGACTTTTTTTACATACTATAATGTGACTTTTTTTTATTTCTTCGACATAATATACTGTGACGTTTTTCGACATGCTATATTAAGACTTTTTTTTCAACATACTATACTTTGATTTTTTTTTACTTTTTTCAACATACTATGCTCTGACTTTTTGAAAAAAATCTCGACATACTATACTATGAATCTTTTTGACATGCTATGACTTTTTTCGACATACTATGACTTTTTTTTCAACATACTATACTATGACTTATATTTTTCTTCGACATACCATACTATGACTTTTTCCAACATATTATAGTTTGACTTTTTTTGACATACCATACTATGACTTTTTTCGACACACTGCTATGACTTTTTTCCAACATATTATAGTTTGACTTTTTTTTCGACATACTTTACTATGATTTGTTTTCGACATACTATATTGTTTTTTTATTTTTTCAACATACTATACTATGACTTTTTAATGATACACTATACTATGACTTTTATTTCTGCCATACTATACTATGGCATTTTAAAGACTTTTTCAACATGGCATACTATGACTTTTTTTTTATTTTTTCGACATACCTTCCTATGGCTGTTTTTATTTTTGTCGACATACTATACTGTGACTTTTTTTCCGACATACTATAGTATGACTTTTTAAATCGTCAACATACTATACAATGACTTTTTTTACATACTATAATGTGACTTTTTTTTTATTTCTTCGACATAATATACTGTGACGTTTTTTCGACATGCTATATTAAGACTTTTTTTTCAACATACTGTACTATGACTTTTTGAAAAAATTCTCGACATACTATACTATGAATCTTTTTGACATACTATGATTTGTTTTCGACATACTATGACTTTTTTTCAACATACTATACTATGACTTTTTATTTTTCTTCGACATACCATACTATGACTTTTTTCGACACATTATAGTTTGACTTTTTTTTCGACATACTTTACTATGATTTGTTTTCGACATACTATATTGTTTTTTTATTTTTTCAACATACTATACTATGACTTTTTTCGACATATATTACTATGACTTTTTTTCAACATATTATACTATGACTTTTTTTCGACATACTGTGCTATGACTTTTTTCGACATATTATAGTATGACTTTTGTTGACATACTATACTATGACTTTTTTAAGTGTTGGTAAAGTAACTACAGCTGTCAAATAAATGTAGTGGAGTCAAAAGTACAATATTTTCTCTGAATTGTAGTGGAGTAAAAGTATGAATTGAATGGAAATACTCAAGTAAAGAACAAGTACCTCAAATTTGTACTTACATACAGTTTTTAAATAAATGAGCTTACATTCTACCCTTGCTATTTGTTATGTTAAACTTAATTAAAAAATTGGTCACAAATAAAAAATACTGACATCTTCCTTAGAGATTAACAGTACCACCACCTGCATTTCCTTTTGTTGTGAACAGGAGTACACACTATACTGCAAGAACTATTGTGGAAAAGAAGTTGCATGGTCAGACAAGTTGGAGTTTGTGAATGGTTGGTATATCCTGATCATCGTTAGCGACACATTGACCATCATTGGCTCCATTCTCAAGATAGAGATCCAGACTAAGGTAATGGGGATTTACTATTACAGTATGACAGTAATACTGATCCATATGAACCGATCCATGTAAATTGCAATGTCTTTCAACATTACGTCCCATCACTATTAGCTGCTGTCTAGTGTGTATGTACTCAGAGTTCATTAGTCATATTTTAAACATCCACTTTTCTTTTAGGTCCTCACAAGTTATGATATCTGCAGCATCTTCCTTGGGACCGGGACCATGTTCGTCTGGATTGGGGTCATCCGATACATGGGCTACTTTAGGAAGTATAATGTAAGACGAGATAATTCATTTACAGCACATGTTCATTTGTTTTGTATGCAGTGAAATAATTTAACAATACCATTGCTACACTGTTTACAATAGAGATCCCATACATTGCAAATACAGTAGCATTCATCCTTTTTGTTCTTTCACCAACTGTTCATATTTCTGAAAAGGAAATGCTGCTAAACTTTGTTTTTCATATAGTTTAAGATCTGCCAATATTTGAACACAAACATCTCTTCTTGAAGCGGAATTTTTCTCACTGTAACAATACATCCTGCTGGACCACTCAATGTTTCCTACACTTATCGCTAATGAAGCAGTACAGAATTGTACTTTGGCATTACATGCTTGGGTCTTTATTTGAAATTTGATCTGTAAGGTTATTTTCAGGCCTATTCTTGATGATTACACCAACCTCCATTCTTGTGTGTAGTTTTCCAGATACTTGTTTTCAGAGGCCTGTACTACGAAGCGAGTTCAACATACCCGGGGTATCTTCTCATTATCTGGCTTAACTAACCCTAACAACCGGCGGTGTGAAACAGACTCGAGAGCATGTAAAAATATAAATATAAAAAAATAATTCAAAGCGGTAAACACCCACAGCATAAATCCAGCTGTCCTTCCTGCATTTGTTAGTTTAAACTGTGTTATTTTTAGCCTGAATTATGACTGTAGCTTCTTCGTATTTGAGTAATATTACCATACAATCTACGCACCGAGCTGATTGGTCAGTAGGCGGTGCTTTCATACGAGTCGATCTCTTATCTGGAACATAACCTGCTCCGGAGCAGGTTAGCTGTTCAGCATCAGCTACCATGGCGATCTACCCCGGAAGAAGTGCTCCACCTTCGTAGGACGGAAAACCCTGAAGGGTTAACCCTGAAGTTACCTCGCTAACCCCAAATCCTGCTTTGTAGTACAGGCCTCAGGTCTCTTATCATCTGTTGTTGTTGTCTGTGGCTCTTTTCAGATTCTTATCCTGACACTGAGGGCAGCTTTCCCAAATGTTATCCGTTTCATCTGGTGTGCTGGAATTATCTACCTGAGTTACTGTTTATGTGGCTGGATTGTCCTCGGTCCGTATCATGAGAAGGTAAGTAGGCAAATATTGTACTTGTATTTCTACACTGTGGTGCTGCTACTTGTACTTAAGTAAAAGATCAGAGTACTTCTTCCACCACTGGTTAATCATGACTGACAGATAAAAGTAATAAACTTTCTTCTCTTTGACCTTTTTGTTTTAGTTCCGGACCTTGAACACGGTGTCAGAGTGTCTGTTCTCCCTGATCAACGGAGACGACATGTTTCCCACCTTTAAGGACATGAAGCAGAAGAGTAGCCTGGTGTGGTACTTCAGCAGGGTCTACCTCTATACCTTTGTCTCGCTCTTCATCTACATGATCCTCAGCCTTTTCATCACGATCATCACAGACACCTATGACACCATCAAGGTTGATGTTTACTCATTATAGATATTTGAAAACCCATCGTTATTCTCCCTACCTTGTTTTGAAGGATGGTTTGTGTACTGGTTATACTCATTTAGCAGCAGCAGCAGAGTGGAACCCCGACATCGGAGCTGCAAAAATTCATTTCGGTGTGTCAAGATCTGCCAAACTCAGGGATGTACAGACTCGACGAGAACAACAGCTGCTTCTTGAACTGCATCGCCAGGTAGGTCAAATGCAGCTCACACTGGCCAATGATAACTAGTCATGCAGGAGTCTAATATCGTTGGCATCCTTTGTTTTTATGCAGTAACGTCAAACATTTTTTTTTAATACTATATGTAGTTGCTAGACATAACATCTCTAATTGAATATAAGCAGAGCCTGTTTTCTCCTTTCAGGTGCAGGAAACTTCGTGAGGGGCAGTCTTCAGAGGCATAGCAGGCCATTAATGTGAGGATATTGAAAAAGCTTTACTGTACAACCATCTATAACCTAACAATTAATATGCACTTTACACTATTAAATTTATGCAGTGGGACAGTCTTGAAAATCCCTTTTCCCCTTTAACATTATACCCCAGGTTTTTCTCAGGTGATTGATTGAATGTGAAGGGGCAGTTTTTCAGTGCTGAACAGAACAAACATGAAGGATGGAAACACTGATGAAGTCTCATCTCTATGATGCACTGATGCAGAGAGCACTTTGTAAATACACTTATTTATATTGATATGTAGATGCAAAAAAGAAAGATTGACACTGAAATTTGAATTATATTGTTTTTACAAAGCATGTCATTTGAAAGGTTCCCCATGTAGTACAGTAAAGATAATGAATCAAGGTTAAATAAATAATTTGGGATGTAAATTCATGAGATTTTATTTCTCCATTGTCAGGAGAAGGTTTCAATACAAAAGCTAAAATAACACTTATTTTTTTTCCCCCTCACACTATTTAATCCCTTATAAAATGTTGTTACAACAAAGAAAATCCCATTTCAGTTCATGGCAATAATAACTCAACCCATACAGCCTAAAGCGATATAAAACTGGCAGTCTTTAAAAGCAATATCTGGAAGCATATACTATAATGGCTCCACTAGTCACCACTGCAGTAGCAGCGGTGGACGTGGACCTTTATTTCCCCAGAGAAGATTTGTCATTTGATCCTCTTGAGTCATTGCTAGACAGGTCTGAGATCAATTCACACCAAGATGTACCACTCTTAAAGACTTGATAGAATCGGAAATGGGCAGAACAGGCTGTGCAAAGTTCAAATTTGTTTAATTGCTTGAGAGAGGTTCACATAATGTCTCTTTTGTCCATCATCATAAAGCAGAAATCCTTCCTTTTGGCTTATGTCCTTGGATACAGTGCCTTTAGTCCATGCAACATGAACCACCACAACAAACAGTTTATGGTGCGAGTGTCTTGATGCAAGCCTCCAGAGTAGACAGACGTCACTGGCAGAGGTCTCTGATTTAAAACAGGTCGCAGGGAGCACCACAAAATAAGGTGGCGACTACCTAGAGCTGCTGTCTGCTATAAACAAGTCTGAAAAGTTCTGAAAACCTAAATTCCCATTTAACAGTCGCAATGACCGCTTTAGTATTGTTTGGGACCTTGATTCCTTCTAGTGTCCCTTGTATTCTTGGCAGTCTCACAGGAACGTTGTCAGGACAATCCAAAAAGGCAGGAATCAAGAATATTGTGTATGAAGAAGAGAAAAAAGGAAGCTTGGTTACTTCATCTTGTATCCTGAGTAAAAAAAAAAAAAAAAAAAAAATCACTTAAAAGGGTCAGTCTGGTTTGGATTGGGTGACGGCAGGCGGCGGCAGGACTCGCTGCTCCTCCATCCGGTTGGATTGGGAACGCAGGATGAGACCGAAAAAATCCTCATCTGGAACAGTTGCTCCCTTAGTTTTAGAAGGTGGAGCAGCACACCTCTGGTCGTTAAGCCGGGAGCCCTAAAACATACAAACAAGAGACAGTGCAGTTACAGTATGTTAGCCGATACTTATCAATAGCAATTTACAGTTTGGGACGAAATATTATAAAATGATTTATTTTCGACATCACTTTCGACATGCTTTACTATGACTTTTTTTCGACATACGACTATTTTACGACATAATACTTGACTTTTTTTTAACATTTTGAAAATACTATACTATGGCTTTTTTTTGGACACAATATACTATGACAATTTTTTTTGACATGCTATACTATGGCTTTTTTTGACATAAAATTACTATTTTATTTTTTAGACATACTATACTATGACTTTTAAATTTTTTTTTGACATACTATACTATGACTTTTTTTCGACATTGACTTTTTTTATTTCTTCGACATACCACACTATGATTTTTTTTTAAAAAAAATACTATAATATGACTATTTATTTTTTGGACATGCTATATTATGATTTAAAAAAAAAAAAAAATTTAGACATACTATGATATGACTTATTTTTCCGACATTATGTTATGACCTTTTTTATTTTTTGACATACTATAACTTTTTTCCAACATACTATGACTTATTTTTTCCGACATACTATACTTTTACAATTTCATGACCTTTCTGACATATTATACTATGAATTTATGGAATTTTTTCAACATACTATGGTATGACTGACATTTTTAAGATATACTATACTGTGACATCTTTACAACATTTTTATGACAAACTATACTATGACCTTTTTATGACATCCAGTAGTATGACTTTTTCTGACATTTTGATGGCATACTACACTATGACATTCAAGTTATTTATTCAACTTAATATAATATGGCTTTTTTTCAAAATACTATATCATGCCTTTGACATACTATACTATGACTTTTATGCCATGCTATATGACTTTTTTTGACATACTAATCTATGACTATTTTAATAATTGTTATGGCATACTATACTTTGAGTCTAATAGGAACAAATTTGGAAAGCATGAAATTTCAGACAGGAATTGATGTAAACTGCAACTTGACTGGTTGGCGGAGGTATACAACCATGAGGTGGTAATTCTAGTTCTCACCTGGCACTTAACTAGCATGTCGAAGAAGACATCATCCCCCTCAGGCTGCTCAGCACTGGCCTCGAGTCGACTGTACAGGGAGGGTGTGTGAGGGGTATCTGTACTGGAGATCGGGGCTGGGAGGAGAAATCCTTATTAGTCACGATGTGAGTAGTGAAATTGAAGGAGGTGACCAAAATGGGCAGTATTTCATTACCTTGTGGAGGGACTTGATCTATGCTGGAGGTGGAGGGTGTAAGAGGCGGGTTGGAGGTGCTGAGACGTAAGCCAGGAAAATGGCTCAGGCTGACTCGTTGGTCGTCCAGACGACGGGCCTGGGAGCTGGCCAGCAGCTCCAGGAAATGACCAGGATCCTGCAACGGTGTTTCGCACTCCAAAATAGCTGAAAACAGAGATACTCATTATCTGTGCATGATATGTAACAAATGGAGGATGGTGTATTACACTTATGCTGTGCTGTTCACAGTGAGTGGTGCCATTTTTACTCCTCTAACTAGCATTTCATTCTTATTTGTAGAGGGTAAATACAGGAAAAAGAGCACAAAAGAGAGTATGAGAAGGATGAGATGTTCCTGAGTTAGTTATTCTATGAAAAGTTGCCTTTCATTGTAGTTTCATCCATCATTGAGCATGAAGGCTGTGGTAAACTTGGATTCATGACCATTACAGAGGAGTGCAATAATAAACAATTTTCAGGATGGGCAAAATGTATCAAAATAGGACCATAAATGCCGTTTTGCTCAGTGAAGGATGAACCACAAACCTCTTATATTAAACGCTCAAGGCTAGAAGCAGTGTGGATATTCAAATAGATCTTGGATGGGAAAATCACTTTAAGTCATCTTTGACACAAACAACACAAAGGATTACACATTTACTTTGCTACAACATTTAATATGTAAAAGGACACATTTGTGGACATGCTGCATTCACACCATGTAAGGGAGAAACTGATTGGCCACCACAACAGACTCTGAATACGATGAGTAATTGGCTTGTCAAAAAATAAGTAAAGACCCTCATCAAGTACAAGTTTCAGTTGTATTTCATATTTAAGTCAGAACATTGTGGTGTGAATGCAGATGGGAACACAAGGGGCTCACTCACATTTCCTTTCAGCTACAGGTGGGGTGGAGGAGGGAGAGGAATTAGCAGTGAGATGGCTCTGGCCATCTAGTAGGGAGCACCTTTGGTCGTCCATTCTGTTGCCCTGGAAACGGGAGAGGAGGTCGAAAAAGCCATCCTCTCCAATAGTATCCCGTGATCCTGGCTACAATGTTAAAAAACAAAACAAATAGACTTAACGATAGAAAAAGGGCTTCCGATAATTGAGGTAATCAGGGTGGCATCAAATCAAAATACAGGAGAGAAATGGTAAACAGCACGGACATTCTGCATCGCTTCTTATTTCTTAACTCCTGTTACAGAAGTAATCTTTAGTTTAGGGCTAAAACAATTAATAATGTAATGTTAATTAACGTAATTGGATTCTTCAAATTAGTTGATTGATTTTTTAACACTCGTTGGAAATCGTGATGGCACTTGATGAATCCAAAGAATACTTAACAGAATAATCAATTAAAATAACGTTAGTAGCAGCCCTATTTTAGTTGGATTAAACAGATGCAAATATCTACTGCACTCTTTGCTAGCTACAGAAGTGCCATTATACTTTTGGAATGTTTTTAAATGAAATCACAAAAACACTTTTAAAAAGGGGTAAAAAGTGAAATCTGAACTTAGAGCAGAGTTTGTAAAAGATAGAAGTCTGTTCTTGTGCATAGCACCTTCAAGATACAGTTGCATTCCTGTGTGTGGAAACAGAGGGCATAATGTTTTTGACACCACTTCATGGTTTTTACAAAAGGTGTTTTAATTTGGTACAAAACTGTTGAAATAATGTTTAAAAAAAAAGATTTTCTTTCACACGAACTGCAATCTGATATTGTTTTGGAACACATGAGTCAGAAACAATGCTCCTACATTGCCACATCAAAACATTTCCTCCTACAGTATGAATACTGTGTGACAAAAAAATCGTTGTGAGTGAGGGCTGTGTCATAAGATACATGTTTCACCACTAACTATTTCTTGAGGGTGAATCATCATTGCCTTTCTTGTGGGTTCCGCTATGGTTGCAGGGATGTCATGAGGGAGCAGGGCAATCTACTATATTTAGAAATACCTTAGGAGATACTGGTGCGTCCAGCTCAGGAGCCGAGGGCTCGGCGCGGTTTTCATGCTGGTCTTTAGGAGAGGATTTGTTGTTCTTTTGCTTCTTGCTTTTCAGCCGGTGGAAGAGGAAGAGCTTAGTAGAAGCCTTGATTGTGTTGTTTTTTGAAGACCCGGGGAATACGTCCTCTTCCCAGTCCTGTACATTCAAGATGCATACAGATTGATCATTTTAACTGAACATGGCTGACAGATTCATGTTAGAAGTGTAATGTTTTAACCATGTTAACACTATATATAAGTTGGGTGAACAGGTTCTTGTGTAAAAGGGAAATTGTATCATTATTGTATTATATTGTATGTTCCTCAAGCCGTAGCACATGACTGATTTAATTAATCTTGCATTATCAAAGTTAAGACTGAAATTCTGGAAAACTGCACCCGCAATTTAATATGCATCACTTTGAATGAGCATCCATCATTTGGCACATTAGGGCACTTTCATTGTCACAACAGTTAGTTTAAAGAAATTAACTATATCTCTTGCCTCATAAATTATCAAAAAATAAAATAACTAACAAGCAGAGTGTTTACAGTTGGACAGTTTTGTATGTTATAAGCTAGATTTTTATGTACATAATACAAATTTGGAATGTTGATCGTATGTATGCAAACTAAAGAGTTGAACCATTTAATTTGGCAGTTTTGAATTTAGAGTGCATGCATTTAAGACTAAAAACACACTACGTACTTTACATCATAAGTGTTCGTGCCTTGTGAAGTATTTTCATACATACCGGATGTGCTGATGAATCCCCAGTTTGATTTTTGTCGGGACTTGGAGTCAGTCCCAGGTTGTCGGCACTGCCTCTTATCCTTGATGGAGTCTTGACCCCTGAAACAAAATTCAGTGTGGCCACATGGTTTTAATATTTATACAGCACTTTCACAACTACAGGAAAACAGTGATTTAATGGTGCCCTGTGGAGTTTTCTAGTAAACACATAAAAGTTATGTTTACATTCAGTGTTGCTCACCAAAACTCTGTATGTATCCCTGAGATCTAATAAACATGTCAATTGTGTTTCCTTCCTCATAAATAATTTTCAAAGTCAATTTTTGAAGTGTTTTAAATCCTGCATTGTTTACATTCATGTTTACTAGCTTGAGGTCTTCCTCATTCCTGCCTTTGTTGGCAAATTGCTGTGTTTTATTTGTGTGTTACTGCTACCTTTAGGGTGACACCATTGGGGACTAATGAAAAAACTACTTCATAGTGCTACTATAGGTTAAAAATCATAGAGAGTACTTTGAAGAAAGTAGGGCTGTCCTTGACCAAAGAAATTCGACTAACACTCATACAATTTTGTCGACTAAATCGATTGATCTCTCTCTCTCATCTCTCTCATCTGCAACCGCTTATCCCGTTAGGGGTCGCGGGGGGGCTGGAGCCAATCCCAGCCGACATTGGGCGAAGGCGGGGTACACCCTGGACCCTGGTCGCCAGTCCATCGCAGGGCTGACACATAGAGACAGACAACCATTCACGCTCACATTCACACCTACGGGCAATTTAGAGTCAACAATTAACCTAACCTGCATGTCTTTGGACTGTGGGAGGAAACCGGAGTACCCGGAGAAAACCCACGCTAACACGGGGAGAACATGCAAACTCCACACAGAAGGGCCCCAAGCCGGATTCGAACCTGCAACCCTCTAGCTGTGAGGCGCCACTGCACCACCGTGCAGCCCAGCTGGTCATGTGGGAGGAAACCGGAGTACCCGGAGAAAACCCACGCTAACACAGGGAGAACATGCAAACTCCACACAGAAGGGCCCCAAGCCGGATTCGAACCTGCAACCCTCTAGCTGTGAGGCGCCAGTGCTAACCACTGCACCACCGTGCAGCCCAAATCGATTGATCTGTAAAAAACTGAATTTCTCTGCAAAGAATCACACAAAAGCACCACTTTAAATCTTGTGTTTACCAGAGATGTGCTCATTAGTTTCTTGGAAATAATTCATTCAGTGTGAAAAAAAGCATAAAAATTATTAATTAAAGAAATCTTAGTCGACTAAGACTAAAATGACGATTAGTCGACTAGTCGCCTAAGAGGGGGCAGCCCTAAAACAAAGCATCACAACAGGAGGCAGCCTTTTCTGGAGATTGGGAAAATAGATTTTCCATAGCACAGGATTTTGCGTTATTATTACGTTAACTTTGACAGCCCTAGTGCATAAAGATCATTTATGCTGTGTTTTCTGGCAGTCATGCTGCTAAAAATGCAATTATACAGATTCACAAGTATAATGGCATATTGCTTCATGTCCCAAAATTGATTTGTCTAAATGTCCTGAAAATGACAGGAGCACAGATTTACCTTGGAGGCTGGGGAAACCCGGGTAGCTTGCCGACAGAGCAGAACTGTTAGTGTTAGTGTTGCGGAAGATGTTGGTGTGGATGTTGGAGTTGGACTTCAGGCCTACTACCATCCGTAGGTCCGACAGGTTCATCCTGGCCGTCATCTCACCGCTTTTGTCTCCAGTCTGCAACATCGACAACATCAAGGTTAATGTAAACAAAGCTTAATGTGAGCATATGACTACAAAACATACTATTGCCCAGTCTGGCTTTGCAGTTTGTATGTCCATAATAATCTTTAATAAATGCATACATACAAATGCTGCATACAAAGAAGACATTATTCCCTGCTGTTCCCCATACAACCAGTAGAGGGGGGTGTGGCCTGATGGCAGCTACTGATTGCACTCTGAGGGAGAAGGGAGGTAAACAGTAAACAGTCACCTCTCTGGCAATCTCCAGATGTTTCTCAGCGAAGTACATGGCTTGCTGATGATTCCCCAGGGCGGTGTGGGCATTTCCTAGACTCCAGTACGCTCGTCCTTCACCGACTCTACAGCGGGACACAGAGGGGAAACAGGCTGAGCAACTTCAGCTGAGATTACGCAAGAATAGGGAGGGCATTCATCAAACTATCATACAGTGCAATCTCAAAAACCTGATCTTAACTTGCGCTTATGCTCATTTCACAACAACAGCTGGTATTCAACAATTCCGTATTTATGACAGCCAGGACGCTTCACAGCAGCCCACTGCTCCTAAATGCAGAGGTTGAATTTCACGCATGTACCTGTACATATGCGACGATTGAAATAAAGTTAAAATCATCGTTTGTGTACACATTTATGTGTATAAAGTATATAAAAGTATAGAGTATTAAAAAAATGCTCTTATCTTATTCAAGAATAAGTCTCAACTTATAGGAAGAACATTTGTATAAAGTAAATAGACAAAACCAATAACTACAGAATTTGAACAACTCTCTGTCCCTCTTATTACATCACATTTTATACCTTTTACCTTTTATATATTTTGGATAAAATGTGTAATCTGTAAATGGATGTGTCTCTTGCCTGCCTAATAAAGACCTGTTTGCAGATGTGCATGTGAATTTGCATCTCATCGCTGGAATTATATGTTAATGACATTAAATCCCATTGCAAGACCTCAAATGCTGTGTCCTTGTGACTTTGTCTGCTTGTCAGTGTTTTTGCAGTTTACTGTAGCTTCATGGGTGTCGGCAGTAACACCACCACCACCAAATTTTGGGCAGGTAATTAGTTCAGGCGCCACCCACAGTGATACTGTACATGCTCATTATACTTCAAAGACAGTTTGGTGGAAATAAAGCAACAAATGTCTTTTATGGCCCATACCGGTCACTGAGGTCCTGAGCAATGACCAGATGTTTGAGGTGGTAATCAATGGCTCTCTCATAGTCCTGCAGCAGTGTGTAGGTGTTGCCCAGACTGTAACAGGCCTGAGCCTCCACTGCTTTGTCCTTCAGAAGCCTGGCCAGCTGCAGAGTCCTCCTGAGGGCGAAACAGAAGAGGAGGAAGACGGTCAAAGAATGTGGAGGGTGGGAGCAGGAGCATGATAGTTATCTGCTACTTCTGTCTTTGTTGCAATTTTCCAAGGGCTTCTGTATCAAGAAAATGCTGGAGTAAGAGATTTCACACTTGTAATAAACTACTGCTTCTGAACAACTACATGTCTGTACACGTCTGTGGCTGGTTTAAATGACTGTCTTCTTTATATAATCAAACGGTAAGTCTTAAATGTACTTCAAGTAGTTGTAAACAGATTTATGGACATTTTTAAGTGTTTATTAATGTACAGTGTTTGTCAGTAATAATAACTTGTACTATGAAGACATATTTTATATTCATTTTTACTATATTGTCATTAATTTTCTGTTTAAACAATAGCCTCCACTTATGAATGCCTACAGGAGGAGTTCTACCTGCAGATAAATACATTACTAAACCTCTGCTTACAACTACATTATTGTGCGTTATGAATTTATTAAATGATTAGATACTGCTTATAAATGCTAAATGGGGGGACATAAAGTAAAGTGATGCCAACAAAACTCAGCTTGTGTGATGAACCAATTTCCCAGTGGGGATCATTTAAATTTAATCTCATTTTTCCTAATCTCATTGTGTTATGGTTGTAGAAGAGAAATTACATCTTCTTGCTTCTGTCACTTAAAGAGGACCTATTATGCTTATTTTCAAGTGCTTACTTGTATTTTGGGGTTTCTACTAGAACAGCTGGCACATCAGCTGGCCCACTGGTGTGTGTTGTAAGAAGTGTTGTGAATAATGTACTAAAGTCTCTATTGTACAAATAATAAAAATGTCACTATTGGTAATCTGGGTTCCTTCTGGAGCACTGAGCTCTGTCTTTAGGGATATCTCTCTGTCTGCTCCTCTACTGTATTCATGCATCTTTATTTCTGTAGAAAGAGATAAAAGATGTGTGGAGAAAAGGAGGAATGAGACAAAAATAAGGGAAATTAGGTGCTGAAAAAAGAAGAAAGATATGAAGGAATGAAGTGCTGTATTAGTGGGATGAAGAAAGAAATAAGGAAAGGAAATGAAGGAATGGAGGGAGAAAAAAGGCGGTAATAGTAATAGAGGCAAAAGGAAGTGAACAGGTGAAGGAAAGGAATGAGAAGACAGAGAAAAGATATTAAAGAGGACCTATTATGCTTATTTTCACATGCATAAATTGTATTTTGTGTTTCTACTAGAACTCCCAAAATGCCCAGTTTGCTCTGATTGGTCAGTTGGTCCACTGTTGTGATTGGTCAACCAAACCAAACAAAACCCTTTGGATTCCGCTCAAACTAGCTTTGTTTGAGGGCGTGCCAAACTAGTCATTATGCAAATGTGTTACTTGGTGACATCACCATGTTATGGAACAAAAGGCAGGACTTCAATCAAGGCGTTTCAGGAGCAGTTTCTTTGGGGGAGAGGAACTGCCTTTGGTGTGAACTTTTGGCTTTGTAACTTTGTAGACCTTTTACATGCACAAAAAATATGTAACACACTACATGAAAGGGAAAAAGCATAATAGGACCCCTTTAAGCTTTTACAGTACAAAGAAGAAAACATATTTCAGGATCGGACTGTGTTAAAATGAAAAAAAAACATCAGCGCACACCATCACAAGGTGAGAAAGTCGTCGAGCCTCACTTGTTTACTCACTTGTAATGACCAGCCGCCACTTCAAACTGGCTGAGGAATATGTGAGCATTGCCAAGGTTACAGTGGGCCCTCCTCTCAGCAGACTTATCCCCAAACTCTTTAGCGATGAGCAGCCGCTGCCAAACAGGACAAACAGTAGGGTGCACTCAGCATTACTCAGGTCAGGATTAACAGGAAACATTTTTTCTCAAGACGGTCACAGGCTTCACCATCATGAGGTCAGACAACATGAAAATGCATGTGGATAAAAATCTCTACATCTTCTTCACATGTTTGTCCAATATCAACTAATGTTGTTAAATGTCTATCAAAGGCCTTTGAAAGTACAGGGAACGAAGCCAATTTGAAGCAGGCGTACAGGTTTTCCACCTACCTTTTCATGTGCAGCTGCTGCAATGTCAAAGTCACCCAGAAGATAGTAAGTGTTGCCAAGGTTACCGTGGGTACGACCCTGGGCTGCCCGATCACCCAAGTCCTTCACCAGGCACAGGTTTGCTCTTTGTAAAAACAAGAAAAAAAATGAACACATTTACTCAGGGATACATTTTAACAGCTTAATTTTCATTGAAAAAAAACATTTGTGTTAGTAACATTTTAGTGGGTTCAGAGGCTAGTAAGTGATTGACGTACCACCACCTGTTAGCATGTGACAAGGTTTCATACTTGGATTCAAAAGCTAGTAAGTGGACCTTGAGTTAAGATCATTTTGTCAAAGTACTATTTCCATGGTCAAGACTGAACTTTCACTCTCAAAATGGGAAATGGAATGATAAAAAGGACTTTTATATATTGCATTTATATAGCGCCTTTCCAGTCTTCCGACCACTCAAAGCGCTTTACGCTACATGTCAACATTCACACACACATCATTACACCGACTGCCATACAAGGTAACCCCTGCTCATCAGGATGGAAACTAATCATTCAGACACACTCGCACATCGATAGCACAGCCTTCGGGAGCAATTTGGTGTTCAGTATCTTGCCAAAAGACCCTTGGGGACATGCGGACTGATGGACAATATATATACACTGTATAATACCACCATTGCTACATGTCAGTGGCAGTCGGCAGTACTTTCTCTCCATTTACACAGATTTTCCCTACAGGCTGACTGAATAGACAAGAGGGCGCTTCATCAGCAACTTCTTAACACTGCCAAAAAGTAAAAGTTGAGGCAGCCATGCTGTGCTTTAGAGACAACTATTTTTGTTACAAATATTACACAGCATCCAACCAGTCACAAGTATATTACATTTTATATCTGAGGAATTTGGCTGTCAAACTTACAAAAAGTAACCACGTAGGAGGTCAGCATCTTACTCGAGGAAACTTTTATACAAAGTAGATCAGTGGGCTGATGATAAAATATGAATATAGTACTGAGAATTATGTTGTACATAATTTATTTAAAAAGCAAAGATCTCTTATTTTCCCAGCTGAGATCTGGTATTTTCTTCGTCTCTGGAAGAAGAAAAGTAGATTTGTTTTTACTGGGAGCTGCGTAGTGCTTTGTTTAGTAAGATAAACAGATTTTGTTAGTATGGATGATGCACAAACACTGAGTTTGCTGTTCACATATGAAACATTTAAATTATCCAGTTACTTGGGGAAAGCCTGGGAGATGAGAGAAAAAGCCCCTTATCAGGATAAACTGTAGGAAGTTCTTTTCAGTGTACAGTGAATTTGAAATTCTTCCACATAAATGTGTTATTTGAAAAAATATAGAACTATTTATAATTAGGGTTGTCAATCGATTAAAATATTAAAATCGTGATAAATCGCATGATTTTCCATGATTAATCGCACATTTTTGATCTGTTCAAAATGTACCTTAAAAGGGAGATTTGTCAACGATTTAATCCTCTTATTAACATGGGAGTGGGCAAAATGCTTGCTTTATGCAAATGTATGTATATATTTATTATTGGAAATCAATTAACAACACAAAACAATGACAACTATTGTCCAGGTCAAGGGACCCCTTTGAAAAGGGCCATGACAGTTTTTCCTTGCCAAAATTTAGTTAAGTTTGGGGCATTGTTTAACCTCCCTCACGACAAGCTAGTATGACTGACTAGTAATATGGTTGGTACCAATGGATTCCTTAGGTTTTATAGTTTTATATGATGCCAGTATCTTCATTCAAGCTTTAAAACTGAGCTCGGTACATCCACTGGAAGATTGATTGCGTTAAAGAAATTAGTGCCGTTAAAACAGCCCTATTTATAAAGTAACTTTTTTCTGCTCTTTTGTTTTTGTTTATGAATTACCTGAAGATGCATGTTTTATAAAACATGCTGGTTTCTTGTAATCCAATGTGGGCTAGGCCAGATGTTTGGCGTGACGCAGAAAAAATAAAACTAACAAGGTTATTGTGGGGAACAAACCTGTGACTCTGCGTCTGAGGTCTCAAGTCACTTGTATCATTCCTCAGGGCTTTCAAAATAAATGCAAAACAACAAACATTCAATGTTCAGTGTTACCAACTTACTCATAGTACTGTGCAGCTTTCCTCAGGGCTATCCTGGCCTCCTCTGGGAAGTCTCCTGGCTCGGCTCCAGTCCAGCAGATGCTCTTGCCCTTGGCGTGGTACACGTTCCCGAAATTATACAGCGCCCGAGCCTGCCCAACCTACAGCACGCACACCACATTTTCACAGACGGAAACCAGCGTGACCAGTGCTGTAATTATATACTTAAAATACACTGACACCAGACCTGCTTGTTTGCCTGCATGCGGGCTGGCTAACTATTCTAGATGTTGGTACGCAGTCATCGTGCATACCAAAACTGTTCTGTGGCTGCAGAGCAAGTCATGTGGTACGACTGAAAACAAATTTGGATCCATTTATTCTAATCAAAGCAAATGGGCCATTTGGTCATTGACTGAACTTTTTAATTACAGGATAATGAAAAGTCATCTATTGTCAGTTTGCTAAGATAAGGAACTGAAAGAGTGTTTCACCTAAATAACTTTTGGTTCTAATATAGGACCCACCTTGTCATACATGGCTCTGGTGATCTCCAAATGTCTTTGGCAACAAACCACTGCTTCATCATACCGTCCTAAAAGCTTTAATGTGTTCCCAAGGTTGCCACTGGCTTTTGCCTCACCAAGTTCATCTCCAATTGTTCTGGGATTTCAAAAGGAGAAAAAAAAAAACATTAGGAAATAATTAGACTTGAATATTAGCGGAAGTGTATGAGTACGAAAACACAAGAGGCAAGAAAGTAATTTACAGCTGCAAGCAGCGATACAGTGGAGTCGAGTCTAGAAATGTAATCACGGAGGGGGAAGGGGTGATTAAAAAAGTTTGAGCATTTGTTCAGAATATATTATTGGGGAGTTTAATCTTAAAATCTTTGGATCTGTATAAAACCCGTATGTATGTCGCTAACCCTGGTTAAAATCTTACCAGCAGAAAACAAGGGTATTTTTCAAGGTTGTCCAATCTGTATGAAAAAAGGGTTGCAGTTTTAAGACAAACTAATATTAAGGTTGTGAAACTGTTTACCTGGTAAGTGTGAGGTCATGCCGATGGTACTCCAAGGCTTTATTATACTCTTGTAGGTGAAAGTAGGCATTGCCCAGCTGGCTGTAGATGGCGCTGAGGATTTGAAGGTCCTCTGTTCCAACCTGGATGGCAGACTCAAAGAAGGACACACCGGCCCGATAGTCACTAGCCTTACAGAGCCGCTCGCCTTCCAGAGCCAGGTCCAGACACGATGTCTCCATCCTGCAGGGAAAGGGGATCTACATGAGAAGTGAAAGTGATCTATATGACCAAAAGTCATGATATTGTTGAAATACTTCAAGTGGCAATCTCGAAGATTTTCATTTAAATAAATGTCTGTAATAATAGTCAGTATCTATCGCCGACAGAGGCAACACAGTGGTGATTGAAGTATTGCAATATTTATATATTTGCAGTATAATGAACGGGGTGTCTGTGGCAGCAATCCGGGAAAAAATGCTGTATTAAGTTACTGCTAATGCAAACGGAACATTTCCTACTGCTGCTTCATATTAAAAGCACTTTTCATTTTTGCAATTTTTGGACAGTGGATCAGTTTGAAATATTTCAGGGAGTAATGGAAAAAGGAGCAAACACAGTGAGCTGTTAAATGAAGAGCTCCAACTTCTCAGTGAGGTAACCAACTGCTTTCACTTTGTGCAACATAAAATCAGATCATGATTTCTTTATTAAACACAACAATAGTTACTTTTGCTTCCCCCAGTATTCTAGGACTTGTAGTATTAAATCGCACTGGCTGTTACCAGTAAATGGGGTGTCGCTAAATCAACCAGGACTGAAATATTTAGAATTGCTATTTTAACTACATCAGGACCAGACACTAAAGGCCATGACACACCAAGCTGGCGGTCGGCCATCGGACAGTTTGGAGCCGTCGGTGACTGTCTGTCAGCCGAGTTTTTGCAGTGTTTCCCACACCGTTGTCTTAAATTTTACCCCTACTTTACTTTAGTACACCCAGAGGAAGGGCTTACTGTATTTGTTACTCTGGACAAAGATACAATATTTGAGACAAAACAGCTTGAATACTATAATTGACTGTAATGTCAAAATGAACTACAGGGGCAGCAACTAACATTATTTTTTCAGTTAATTATATAAAACAGAGACAAGCAGAAAATATTCACATTTAATAAGCTGAAACTAGGGAATTTTTTTTCACTATCTTTGCTTGAAAATTTTCTGTGGATTGACTAAGGCTGAAACGATTCCTTGAGAAACTCGAGTAACTTAATTACCCCAAAACAGAGGTTTCATTGACTTGTAGTAAAACTGACAATCACAATGTTATCATGATGTGTTCAAATGTAATCTTGTAAAATGTAGTTTTTGGCGTGAAACTTGAATAAATCCTGTTGTTTGAAGGAGATGTTTTCACAGCAATATAAAATAGGTAATAGAGAGGGAATTATGACCTGTTTACTTTCCTAACACCACCTCTAAGCAGCTTATAATACATCATTAAAACTACTGATGCCAAGATTTTTTTTCCATCAATGCCAATATTTATTAAAAATACAAACATTTATTTCTAATAACTTCAATTGTATGTTGTTATGCAAATACAAAATACTATAGATGACAATAACAATGTAAAAGGATAACATAGATTTTTTGACAGTTTACACTGACTTTTGGACGGTTGAAATTATTTTCTGGATGGTGGTAAAAAAGTTAGTTTGGAGCCTTGAAACCCAGAATGTAATATGGCACTTAAATGCACTAAATGGATTTAGGTTTGACAGATTATATTATTGTATGTAATTTAAGCAATAAAAATGTAGATTTTTCGAAAAATTAAACCAATTAGTTCTTCAGTCACATTTTCTCTTGTATAATTACTACTCTCTCATCTGCAACCGCTTATCCCGTTAGGGGTCGCGGGGGGGGCTGGAGCCGATCCCAGCCGACATTGGGCGAAGGCAGGGTACACCCTGGACAGGTCGCCAGTCCATCGCAGGGCTGACACATAGAGACAGACAACCATTCACGCTCACATTCACACCTACGGGCAATTTAGAGTCTGTATAATTACTATTGCTACTTAATAAAGCAAAAGTATTTCTATCAGATTACCCGATTAATCGATGGAGTAATCAGTAAAATACTTGATTACTATAAAATAATCAATAGCTGCAGACCTCAGATTGACTAATCAACTAATCATTTCAGCTCTGAATTCTTACGACTAATTGTCACAACCACAATTCTCTTGGTAAACATAATCATTATGAATTAATGATATTTTAGATTAACTGTTTAGTCTATAAAATGTCAGAAAATAGAGATACATTTTTTTCCCAAAGTGACGTCCTGACCTGACCTGCTTGATCTGTCCCTCCAACAGTCCAAACTGTAAAGATATTCAATTTAAAATAATGTAGACGAAAGAAAGGCAGCAAATCGTCACATCTGAGAGGCTGGAACCAAACCAAATTTCTTAAAGGATAACACAATTATCAAAACCTTTGTTAATTAATGTTCTGTTGATCAACTTATCAATGAATTGACTAATTGCCATAATTTTAAACAAATATATACTATACAGATACAAGAACAGCAAATGTTAAGCAGAATAAAGTCCAGACCACATGAAGCCACAGACAAGAACTATAAATCTAAAATAGGACGGAGCATTTCCTGTCTGTCGTGACCCTAAAAAACTCCAAAATTACCCTGGAACGAAAACATGTGCCTTACATTCAACCATGAACACTAAGTAAACTCAGATGTGTCATTGTATAGCCTCCACACCCTTCCTAAGACGCAAGATCATCCTTTTTTGTCAACATCAAACTGCCAGTAATGGAAAAAAAAAAGAAAAGAAACTGGAGTGAATCCATACGATTACATCATGATAGTAAAACAAATCCAGTCATGCATGGGTGCACATGACATCCAGCATTTACTTCATTTGTAAGATGCCGTTTCAAGATACAATTATAAAAGCTGAATGTAATTTATTCCACTTGACTGTTCCTAAATTTGGATGAAACAATGCTCTACTGCTCTGTATTCAGACCTAGAGAGAGGTTATGTTTATAAACTGGATTCAATCTCTTTTCTTCTACAGAAATGAAATATGCTAACCTGACTTTTGAGATACAAATTTGATTTTAGTGCAGATCACATGAAAACAAATGACAATTACCGGCATTCATTTTCATTTGAATAATCACAGGTTTATGACTCAAGGCTTGTTTTTTGATCTCTCAATGTCACCCATGGAAACAAGCGGGTTAAGCACCTAGTTCTCAAAGGGTTAGGTGAGTACTCCCCCTCTCAATCGGTCTCCTGACCCCCCAACAAACTGCAACAAATTGCTTTAGGAAATTGATAGCAAATACAACAAACTACACTGATCAGCCATAACAATATGACAGCATGGGGCACCCTGACCAGTCTGTCCCCATACGCAACAAATTGTGATGCACTGTGTGTTCTGACACCTTTCTATCGGAACCAGCATTAACTTTTTCAGCAATTTCAGCTACAGTAGCTCTTCTATTGGATCGGACAACACAGGCCACCCTTCGCTCCCCACATACATCAGTGAGCCTTGGCCGCCCATGACCCTGTCGCCGGTTCACCGGTTTTCCTTCCTTGGACCACTTTTGGTAGGTCCTGACCACTGCAGACATCTCACAAGAGCTGCAGTTCTGGAGATGCTCTGATCCAGTCGTCTAGCCATCACAATTTGACCCTTGTCAAAGTCGCTCACATCTTTATGCTTGGACATTTCTTCTGTTTCCAACACAAAGTTCAAAGTTCAAAATGTTTACTTACTGTCTAATATATCCCCCCCACTTCCAGGTGCCATCGTAACGAGAAAATCAATGTCAGTGGTCTTAATGTTATGGCTGATCGGAGTATGTTGTATAAGCTGCAGGACTCATTAATTTATTAGCCTGTTAACTCAATGGATTAATGATTGAGAAATTACTGACCAAATGTGGCTTCATATAATTCACATATTACAAGTCAATGTTGTGCTGCCTTAACTTATGGCTTTAAACTCAGAAGCTTCCCCATCATCTCCATTCACCGGTACTACTTAAACACACCTTGGTGGCAAGGATTGAAGTATTTAATCTCGACTTGACAGCAGGGACCTTCTTTCAAAAGTGAGAGTTGATGTAGAACTTCATAAACTTATATTTGAAAATGTTTTATAGATCCACACAATTAAAAATAGCGTTTGCTCTTGGTGCTTAAAGATATTCTGTGGACAGAGTTTACCCAAGCGTGTTGTGAAACCTAGGGGTGAATCTGCCAGCAGTATTATTTAAAGCTACAAAATAGATATAGCTTGCTTCCTTGTCTAGATTAGCATGCTTCCGGATATCTAACACAACAATTCATTACCTTGAGTCGATGCAGAGTGACATAACAACGCTTAGGCCCACATACCTGTTGCCTCTCCCCATTGTGATGCACTTAAGACAGTTTGACACGACGGACATTTCACGCTTCCCGATCAATCTCCGGAGCAAACACAGCTCTTTCAGTACATCACCCTTTACCTTCTCTTCCTTCACGTGCATACACATAACGCACGCAGCCACAGAGCCCCGGTGTCATTAAAATAAAAGAAGACACGGCGCCCTTGGATCTGCTGCTGTCCGTCAGAGCGTTCTGCTAACCCGCGGTAACAGCAAAACAAAGGACTTAATCCGCTCAGCGTTCACTTCGACCTTAGCAGTCAGGAGCCGGGACGAGAGACTTTTCGTTTAAGCGAACACAGATTAACACCAGGTTGTTACTGAGCAGATATGAATGTGGTCAGCTAAGTTTAGCTGATTGTCGTATTCCTCTATGACTTAGCCATTGCTAACCTGCATCTATAAGCCTGATGGTGTGTGTCACTTCCAATTAGGCCAGACCTCAGTGGTAATTATAGCCAGTTTAAGTGGCTCCAGTGAAGCCTAAGGCCATTTGCTCAACACTCCAAGAAATAATCATTCAGCAGCAGGCAGCCTGGATATAGTAATTATTCTATTAGCCCCTCAGAAATAATTTACCTGCATGATAATATATACACTTTAATGAGATCGGTAATTCATTGTTGGATTTGCATAATTCTCAATGATTTCTTTGGGCAAATCCCACCAATCCCTCAGAAGCTTCTAGTAACTCAGCTGTAGCCGATCCAGATAAATCCACTTGTCTGAATTAACTAAGAAGTCTGCACCAATGTGTCCTCTAGGGGGAAGAAACAATACGTTGCCTCACCATTAGGTTGAGCACAAGGACTGGAAAAAACCATGTGACATTACAGTTGGCACCTCAGTTGACCAAAAGCAAGCTAAATCATTATATAATGAGGGTGAGTAACCCAGCTTTAGTGCACGGGGAAACGTTTTAGACTAGTAAATAATCAGATAATGATGCTTTCTAAATGCCTTTTCTCGCCAAAAGCAACTCAGAGTACAGAGTCACTGTTAGTGCTGCTGCTCTTGTGCCATTTGTCCTTGTGGCTTTTGAATGGGCATAACAAAACACAACATCCTCCTGCTATCGGCCATCTGGAAAAGGGCGTTAGTGCTGAAGACTAGAGCAGCAAGAATCTGGTTATCAGATTGTATTCAGTAACGAATGAGCCTGCAGGTTATTGACAGGAAGACTGGAATTCATTCAGAGCAGAGGAAAATGTGCCGATGGGACACTGACTTGACAAGGCTTGTGTGTAATGCCTAACATTACAATGGGTTGATGCAATACATGCCGACTCTACCCAGCAATGACAATACAGCCTGCACACAGATGCATATTCTCACAATTGTTTCAGTAGTGCCATGAAATATTTACTTTGTGGTTAGTAAGGACCTCCTGTAGTCTGCTCAGCATCTTTCATCAGTTAGCTAATACAGTGTCATGTTACTGACACAGAAAAACTGTTGGTACTATCCTAACATCTATGTAGACACACAACTCTGTAAATATACCTATAAAAACAAGTACAGGCAGGTGTAACCAATAATAAAATATAGTGATATTTGAACAGTTAACTGATTTTGTCTAATATTCCCTTTATAATGAACAAAACCCTTAAAAAAAATCCATTTAGGTAGCTATAACCAAAGAACATTGGCGTTTTTGCTTAAAAAACCAAAACAAAAAATGAGACCTTAATGTGAAGAATGCCGGCCGTTTTTCCAGGAAATCCAACAAAACGTGAAGTCATGCGCGCTTGCGAGTGCTTTTATTTTCAGCTCCATTTCAGGGCTAACAGTGTACAACCATAGCCAACATTCGGTTAGAAATGGAGTCCGCTGTCGCCAACAAACGACAGCCCCCACCACAACTCAGACTCCACAAGTCTGAGTTGTGAGCACAAAAAAAAAAACAAAGTTATATCTGGTGAAGCCCGTCTTGCAAAACAGTAGTGTGACAGACGTCGAGGGAAAACTAGGATCAACATCAGCCCGGCCTTCGATTTATGGAGGGACCTTAGTTTGGTTTTGGATATCACAACGGACCCCAAGCTGGCAAAATTCCTATTGGACAGGTAAACTAACACTACTCCCAAGCATGTGAAATATATAGATATTGTGGTTTTAGCTGTCAATCAGTCTCGTCTGTGTCGCCTCACTATTTTGACCGATGCTCGCTCGCGTCTACGTAGTGCGAGCACAAGCGTGAGCAACAGGACACTGACTGTCATTGACTTAATGGCCACAGGTGTCCCTCTTAACAAGCAATTTCTGATTCTTACATAAAGTCCATTTAACTAACTAATTGTTTCAGCTTGAATCTATATCAAATATTAGGAGGTAAATCTATAATCAAAGTTAAAGCATTCAGGCTATCTGCTTTTATCACAGTGTATGACGCACAGAAATCTGTAAACTTCCTTCAGATACTAAGCAATGAAAACAGATCATTTTGCAGTCATCTCAAGTCCACAAAGATACTATATTACGGTTAATGTGACACTGAATATGCAGCCTACCTCTGGCGGACATGAAGTAAATGCTCCCTGTCCCGTACATAGTGCAGAGAAACGATGCCATACATGACAGTCAGCCTGGTAGTCCTAACCAGAGCCAGAGACTGAACAACATGATGGATCCCTGTCAACTGCCAAGCTCAAGGTGTATCTGAAAAAACTGAAGTCTAACTGACAAGGACTCGTCCCTGTGAAAGACTCAATATGCATGGTTCCCATTGGACAACGGCAGAATTCAGCCGTCCTACTATCTCTATCACACCTCTTATCTTGAAACTGGAGCTGGGAAGCGAGAGTAAACACTCACTGACACACCGTCAGGTGCTCGCACCAGCAACATCTCATTTCATTCATTCAACACAATCAATGGAGTCATTTTGAAAGGACGCAAATGGGAAAGCACTTGAATCAACAATGCTCTACAGTTAAAATATATTCACTGAGTCAATTATTAAGAGATTAGTGGATCATCAGAAAATTATTTGGCAGCAATTCTGATAACTTGTTAATCAATTAAATAACTTTCTGAGCAAAATTTTCTAAAATGTGAATATTCGCTAGTTTTCTTAGTCCCCTAGGATAGGGAACTGAAGACTTAAAACTAATGATTTGGTAAATTCACTCTTTTATAGACATACATTTCGTTGAGTTTTATAAAACAACTGACATTTTGTAGACCAAATAGTTAAAAGATTAATAGAGGAAATCAATGACAGACTAATCAATAATAAAAATAATAAATAGCCCTAGCCAGTCAGCTTTGTTCAATGCAATACTGGCAATTTTCTAGGTCTGCAACTAACGATTATTTTCCAGATTAATTGATAAGTTGTTTGATCTATAAAATGTCAGAAACATGTCGATCAGTATTTCTCAAAGCCCTTAAAATATTTTGTTTTGTCCACAACTCAAAGATATTCAATTTACGGTCATAAAGGAGTAAAGAAACCAGAAAATAATCACATTTAAGAACATTTTTTTTCATAAAAAATTACTCAAAACGATGAATTGATTATCAAAATAGTTGGCGATTAATTTAATAGTTCACAACTAATCAATTAATCATTGCAGCTCTACAATTTTCCCTGTTTCTTTAAGACACAATCTGAAACTTTAACAATAAGTAAAATATAGAAGACATTTTGTGGCCACGTTTTCAAATAAACCTAGATAGTACTGGGTGGGATATTAACTTAATATGTGGCTAATATGCTGCTCAATTCTACACGGTGGCGTTCAGATGATGTTAACCTGCTCTAGGGTGCAGACTGAGTGCGCAGAAAACCCACACCTTTGAACCCCTGCAAGAAGGATTCATCCTATTTGTGCCAAACTCCGACGAGCAAACAGAAACTTTAGATTCAACCGACCAGACAACATTTTATCTATCCTTGACACGTCCCATTTTGGCTGTCACATGCTGACTCACTGTGATCTCTTTGTTTTGATCTTTGTGCACATACCGTTGCATTGAGCTGTGCTGGACTTGTTTGCCTCCCTATTGGTTTGATGAGCCCTTTATCCAATGACCTCATTCACTGACTGAAGTGTTTTCACCCAAAGAACTCCAGCTGACTGCACGATTTTTTTGTTGATTGCATCATCCTGTAAACTGTAGACAGCGTAGTAGGCACACATCCCAAGGGTGCAGCTGTTTCTGATGCAGCAACCGTGACCACAATGTTTGGCACCAATCACACGATGTTCAAAGTCACTTTAGCCCTTTGTAATATTTGTCGGTAACTTAATTTTCTTGACCTGTCTGCATGTTTTACATTATTGTATCCCTTGGTGTTTGAAATGTGGGTTGTAGCTATCAAAGTAAATAAAAAGAAAAGCAGCATATGCAATTGAAAAAGACTGGCACCTTTCTATAACAATCCCTCATTAAATGCAAGGTAAAAAGCTGCAGAATGCACTGAAAATATTGATAAACAAATGGAATATCAATAACACTGGGACAAACTTTGCAGTTAGATTTGACCAGTTAATTTTTACTTCCTCTAACCAGATATCATTGCAAAACTGAAGGAGAAATTCAACAGGAACTGAGATGTATGGCCATGTAAGAACAAAACAACAACGGAAAGTACCAAATACATGCCCTTTCACTTTTGATTTTGTCTATAGGAATCTAAATTGATGTTAATGTAAAGTTTATATTATCTGTTTATTTTAACTATTGCTAATGTTGATCTCTGAATTGCTGGGATGAATGATGTGTGAGCATGTTGCAAATTAAGGGAGAGCAATTAGGTGTCATTCATAATTTTTATTGGCCAAAATAATAGTCCTGCATCAGAACTAGAGCTGAAACGATTAATCAATTATTCGTCAATTATTAAATTAATCGTCAACTACTTCGATAATCTATTAATTGGTTTGAGTAATTTTTTAAGAAAAAAAAAAGTGAAAATTCTTTTATTCCAGCTTCTTGAATGTCAATATTTCCTGGTTTCTTGATTCCTTAGGGCTGCACCGATCCAACTTTTTTAGGCTCGATACCGATAGCGATACCTTGGCTTTAGGTATCAGACGATTCCAAGTACCAATCCGATACTAGTGTTTAATTAATAAGCTGTATGTCTCACTGCGTGGAAGTGACTGGGATCATTCTTTTATGTGTAAAAAAAAAATTTCAATTAAAGATATGTCTCTGTTGTGCACACTTATAGTGTATATATAGTATATAAGCATAGAATTGAATAGATCGGCCTTACTGTAACTGACCGATCCAGCTATGCGAGTCAGCATCAGCCCAATATCCAATCCAGTATCAGTGCATCCCTATTATTCCTCTACGACTTAGAGAAACATTTTTCCCCATTTTCTGGCATTTTATAGACTAATCGATTAATCAACAATGAAAATCATCGTTAGTTGCTGCCATAGACAGAAGCAAAATAGGAAAATGTGTGTATGCTAGCCATAAAAGTTGAAAACCTTAAAAAGGAGGCTCTGTTTTTTTTCCCCCCATCACAAAAAATGCAATAATGTGCCAGGTGTAAAATATGGCACAGCAAATTGTTAGTTTCTTAACCTGCAACATTAAAAAAATCTCTTACTTGACTTTCTTTAGTAGAAGAATGGTCACTTGTGTGGAAAACTACAAAATGAATGCAAGTATAAAACAGCTCTTTGCTCTGAGTAACTGTCATTTAGTCACATATGCTAGAGATAAACCATAACCATTTCAATATGCATACACCCAACCAATCCCTGTCCAATTAAGGGATGTTCTCTAAAGTGAAAAACAAGGTTTCTTTTGAAGAAACCATCATTGGAGACTCAACCCTAAAACCCTGCGTGGGAAAAGAGGTCATGCTAAGTTAAAATGGAAAACTGAGCTGCAACAGCATCACAGTAGACTGCTCTGTAATCACAGCCTTCTTCTTACATTAGTTAGGCGTGCTTCATCAAGAAGTGAAAGAAGGAGGTATTTATTTATTTTGTCTCATCTTTTATTTTATTTGTTTTCTTTGTTAGATATGTGAAATACATGAAATATCATGTCTCTCTTTCTTTGAAATTCTGACTAAACATTTCATTGTATAATTTAATTATTAATATTGTTAGTCAGTCTGTCTGTATGTGTATATATGTATATATTTCTCTATGTAAAATTCAATAAAAAATAGTTAAAAAAATAATAATTAAGGGCTAGGGTTGTACCTGTAATTCATATTCTTCTATTATACTAAGAAGTTTCAATATATTTTTGTGGCCTAAAAGTATCAGCTCCTGTTATTATGGGGTTTTAAAAAAAAAAAAAAAAAGGGAAAAATAATGTAAAATTCAATAACAATATTGTTCAAAAAAAAAGAAGTGAAAGAAGAATACATATACAAATGTACAAGTGTAGAAAAGCTACTCAGTTATTGTAATGAGAGCAGATTTAATAATTGAGATTAATTACCATTTTTGTGCCCTAAAAATCAGCTCCTGTTATTAAAACTTATTTCCAGTTAACTAAATCATGGTGACACATTCATGATGATGACTGTTTGAGAAATTACACTGAAAGTTGAAATGAGTCAGTTTAGTGTGAACATGCCATCACATGCTCGCTTGTTTGTCTGTCTGTCTGTCTGAAGGCAGATAACTTAATATAGGAAAGTAGAGACACGTTTTAGTCTGTTGACATGAAGAAAAACTTTAAGAACAGTACAGCAACATAAGCTTTTTTACTGGAAATGGAGCACGACTGTCGCAAAAACAAACTTTTTCAGGTATCATTTCACCTACCTCAAACTGAAGTATGCATCACAAACAATGGCTTCAGCTTCAGAAAATAGTTCCACCAACTTAAAATCGTCTTAATTAATCTTTTTCGCCCAGTTACTTTACTACTAAACTACTCACTCGTCTGTCTGAGAGGAAAAAGAGACGTCGTTGTCTCGGAAACCAGAAGTTGAAGAAGCCACTCCTCGCGGGAAAATCTGCCTCCAATTAGGATTCCAACCAGTGATGCCTTCAAGTGCCATCGGAAATGTCGACATCACTGCTTAAATGCAAACGATCAGACCAATCAGATCAGTTAAAAAGATAGGCTTTAAATGTGACGTTTAAAGAGAAAAAGACGTTTGTGTTCCTTACTGATGGATTCAAGTTTTATAGAGCAACATGAAATGCAAATAGTTTAAATTAATTCAGCAACAATTTGCCAGATAGTTAGATTTGAGGGTCTCTACCGCCCCCTGTCGCACAAAATAGCTATTCGACTTTCTAAAATAAAGCCACTGCCCTTGCCATTTAAATATAAAATATATAAATAAATATATTTACAAACATGTTTATAAATTCTGAACTTGGAGAAGAGGAAATTGGCTATTCGACTTTCTAAAATAAAGCTACTGCCCTTGCCATTTAAATATAAAATATATAAAAAAAAATATATATATATATATATATATAAATAAATATATTTACAAACATGTTTATAAATTCTGAACCTGGAAAAGGGAAATTGGCTATTCGACTTTCTAAAATAAAGCATACTGCCCTTGCCATTTGAATATACAAATATATAAATAAATATATTTACAAACATGTTTATACATTCTGAACTTGGAAAGGGGAAATTCCGAGGAGCGTGTGAACGCTGCAACAGGTTTATCAAATATTCTAAAAATTTCAAAATAAAAGCCTTTTTATGTCCATTTTTGTAACTTTTGGCTAAAAGTCTAATCTCCAAAAACAAAGGTTATAAATATGTTTTATATGAGGGATCTATTGAAGCCAGGCCTATGTCAAAATATATCTACAGCTGATGAGGATTGGAAGATATTATAATACAAACAAAAGCTCAGTATCAGCTACTGAGTGGACCTTGTGGTGTTTTTGTCAACTGGTGTTTCCAAGGTCAAGAATGAACTTTAAATGTCAACGTTTCTTGTTTCCATTATATGCTTTTAAAGCTCCTCAGTTCACCCCAGTGAAGCACATTTCAAGATGCCACATCTCACACGGTCACACACAAATACTTACCGTCACCATCAACCAGCCACATATATGCTCCCTAACTTTACTAAAAATAATTCTGTACCAACTATCTTACTGACAGGTCTGCTATATCTGTCATTTCTACAAGAGTAAAAACAACAAGCATGTGCTAATAAATGTAATATTGACCATTTGAGATTATGCGATAAGTTGTACAAAAAAGGATTTGCTTTCAGTTCAACAGGATAGAAAGGATCAGAGGTTCACTCACACCTGAACTTTCCTGCTTGTATAGCATTGGAGATTTATTTTAGTGCAGAAACCTATGACAAAAAGCAAGAAAACAGAGAAAGCAGGGAGTTACCCTTCAGTCCCTTTGAATGAACACATCCTCAAGTTAACCCTCAATGTTAATTTGTCAGAGAATGGCCAAAGTGTGGTACGCAAATAGATGTCAGGGCAGCATAACAGCAGTGGCGCAGCCTCTCACTTTGTTTCAGGATGGTGATTTTATTCTTTTTCACTCATCTTTCAAACCACCTGTCCTCTCTGTCAAAAATGTGTACTTTGCTGTCCCCCAAGGAGTTTCCACTGTCCTTTAAATGAAGACAGACTGCTGCTTCTTGACCTGTGGGCTTTGCTCTATCTTGGCTATGTTTCATCTCCTGATAGGTCTCTACTCTGTATTTGTCATTGCTTTTGGACATCACATTGCTCTACTTGTGTTTGGGGAGTGTTTTTTATAAAGGGCAAGTTCCTGAAAAACACAGGGATGCTGTGTTTATTGAAGATCAGACTGAGTGACACTCCAGCCACATACGGGATGACTTATCTCATCTCCACTGCTTCACCCGTCTGTCTGCCTGCTTTTTTTTATTAGCTCTAGTTTCTGTGTTGACAAAAACAGACGTGGGGTATCTGCAAGCTTTTAGAGCTTTCCTGAGATGTTTGCACTTGTCTTTCGTCTCAATGCTATTTGGCAAAGTGTCAGCCCTGTGGTGAAGAATCCTAATAAACCCTGACATTTCCTCTATTGTCTCTGTGGGGTGGGCGAGTACAATGTTATACCAACCTTGGAGCATTTGTCAAAACTATGATGATAAGACAAAACATTTTCATATGAGACGGTATCATTGTTGTCATCAGACGTTTTGAAAGAAATTGCCATCAGATCAGGGATCAAAGTAAGACAGTAAGTCAATAATCTTTTTTTTTTCAGTGAATGTATTTTTTTCATGTCCTTGAAATATGTTTGTGCAAGACAATACTTTTTGCTTGTCTCACAGGAATTTTGCCTCCTCTAAAACTCACAAACAGTAGTTCCCGTGTTCTTTTGCAACATTTTGTTTTTATTGACTTTATTTTTTGTGCTCACGTAAAACATTTTAGGGCAAGTTCAAAGAAAAATGTAATGAATTTATACATTATCATGGCGTGGTATGCAATATATTACAAGGGAAGTCAGAACATGGGTTGTAAGAAAACACTGCAGCTAAATATTTTAGTGCTGCAACTAAACTGAATTCATTGATTCATTTAAATTGAATTAATTGATTTATTCATTTAGACTGCAGCAGATTAGTTTCATGCCTTGTATTGGAACTATGTTAAATTGTATCAAATCACGACAAAATGTCAAAGAATTTCCCGTTTTGAAAAGCCCAAATCCCAAAATATTACATTTTAAAAGATATTAAACACATAAAAAGCATTCACATAGTGTAACTGGAATTAGCAGATGTTTGACTTTAAAATAGTTACACATTAATTTTCTTTCAAACAACTACTTGATAAATCGACTAATCGTTTCAGCTCTAAAATATTCAGCTCCAAAATCTAAATGTTATGGCTTTATACCACCAAAATATACCGTAAGTATACGGTCAGACTGTTTGCTTAAGTATATACGTGCATCAAGCAGTTGACAGGTGATTCAAACCAAGATTTATTCAAATTATTCAAATATCTGAAGCCATTTTCATATACATGTGGTTTAAGCTTTGCTGCTTTGGGAGCAGTATTACAGAAGGTAGCAGCAGAGAAGTAATTTCAGGGCCAGTGAGAAGAGGTAGCATTCCTCTCATTAGCACAACTTATTACCAGCCTCCAGTGACGGGGAGCGGAGCAGTTTATTGGTCCACCCCCTCACTGGCAGCACCGGCTAAACTGTGGTGTAACGAGAAGGACCGGGACAGGAGCGGAAAGGAGAAGACCCACTGGGGAAATCAGACAGGAAGGTGGGGTTGTGAGAGGGTGAGATCTCCATCGGGGTCTCCACCAGGGCCTGCCGTTTCTTGCGGTCGCGCCTCTTGTAGTGGAAGTCAAAGGGTGGTCGCAGCGCTATGGGGCCTCCTATCTCCTCAGAGGATGAAGCAAAAGGTCCAGCACCTGGTGGCTGCTGTTGCTGGTTTATTAGATCTTCAGCAGACTCACTGGAAGATGAGGAGGAGGGGTTAGAGGGGTTGAACACGGGGTCGACCACGGGGTGAAAGGGCACAGGGAGAATGGGTGTGGGGTCAAACGGCGCCGGTTGAACAGCAGGGGGCAGTGTGGGGTCAGAAGGAACAGGCAGCGGATCATTTCTAGGGTCATCGATCAGAGGCGGGAAGGTTGGGATCACAGGGTCCAACGGGAGGTCGTGACCCTGAGGCTGCACCGGTCTGAGGATGTCCACATTCTGCAGACAAAGAGACGAGATCACACCGAACTGATATTCAAAAACTCACTCTCACTGGCTGCAAAAAGAGTCTCTGTCATACAATATTACATTACACACCACAGCACTAAAAATGAGTGAGAAGACAACATAATTATAGCACAGGACCATCCAATTTTAAGTTTAAACACACACAAGCACTACATACATTTGAAGACACGACACAAGATACGACAGAATAATTATACGGCCAGTGGCGCTCATTCATAAAGTTGAATTATCATTTCAAAGGTTGCTTTAGTAACATCTGAAACAAAAACAGCATAAAACATTCATCAAATATCACTTAGGCAGTGGGTTATTACCTTCCCAACTGCAGTCCCACAGTGTGAAGTGACACTTCATATAATATTTTGCTGAAGTTTTTTACTGTCTTTCATCTTTTCCTTTTTCAGGGTGTACATCAGCTGTGAGTGTTAAACCTTTATGTTGTTGTTTTCCTGTATTAATGTACTGTCAGAGAGAATCTAAATAAACCTATTTGGTAGTCAGATTTCACATGTTGGTGAAAGTATCCCCATAAATCTGATTTGCTTCCTGTGTTTGTTAAAAAAAGAACAGAAAAGCTCTGAAAATGGTAGAAATATGTTAGTAGATAGAGGATGGAGTTTCAATTGTTTTACATTCTCTTCCTTTCATCCGCATTTTGGACACATTGATTATTTGATACATTTTTTCTTTGGTCTCACTTAAAGGTGCTAACCACTGGCTGGCAGCTAACAGTGCTAACAGTGAAAATAACAGTTAACCGAAGTTAGCGTTAACCGGAGGGGAAGCCGAGAGTGGCTAACACCACCGTTAGTCGGGACGGTGTTATCAGCTGTAACCACAGTATGACAGCAGTGCAGAGCGGTGGACATGAGCTAGCCAGTGGGGCACGCTCACATGCACTAACATGCCTGGTGCCGTCCCGGCTATGTCAACAAAGCACGGAGAAGCTTGGATTACAACACAAACAGAGGGAGAATGTTTTATTCTCTGCTCAGGTAGACATTACTCTGAGCGGTGTAGTGGTCATTGATGAGGTGGGTGTACTACTAGGTAGATACGTAGGTAACCGAGGACAAAATGGGTATACCCTCCATATATTTCAACGGCTTTTTGGCTGATAGGTGGGTGCACTGTAAACCATCAGAAAAAGAGGTTACTCCGTATACCTGCGTATACCCTCCATTACACCATTACTCCACTAGCAAATTGTTGTTTACTGCTATATTAATGGTCTGGATATCATATCGAGAACCTTTAAGAAATTGCAGTTGTCACTTTGGCTTCATTCACTTAGGAATATGACATATGTGTTGTTCCATAACATAATTATTTCTGACTGTCAGCACCACAACACAAAGGCAAATTCCTTGTATGTGAAATATGCTTCTGATTCTGATGGTAAATATGTCTTAACTGCTTCCTTTACCTGTGCTTTGAACATCTCACAGGTCACCTGGACATCAGGATGGAAGTTCAAGTCGCCATGCACAGATCCTGCACAGAAACCTGCAGTCTGAGAGGAGAAGATGAGACATTTTATTCATTTCTTTTAGGATACTGGGTCCACAGCTAGAAAAAGACAACAGGATAGAGCAGGGAGAGAAAAATTATATAAATAATGATACAAAAATACATTAAAAAAGGAATAGAGGACCTGTCAGGCTTCTTTTATAAAAGAGTCAATTACTGCAGCCTTTTAGTGGTGTCAGTTTTGAAACTAGAGATTAATCCGTCATGTCATCATGGAGCTGCTTCAGTGATAGTACACAATATGCTGGCTGATTGATGTGTATTTAAGTTTTCTGAACAACATTAATTAGCGTCATAACAGTGTCAGATTGTCAATATATGAATCCATTTATTCAAATGAATGGAGCACCTTTCAGACACTTTTGTTCAATGATATTGTCCTTAGAAGAAACATTTCGATGTGTCCAAATCAAGATTGGAATGATATGCAACTCCGGGTTTTGTGTGAATTCTCAAGTATGACAGGTTACTTGTCTAATACATTATGTTTATGATGTCGAGATAATTTTCACTCTCCGTGTTGAGTACCTCTGTGTCAGACTCCAGTGTCAGTCGCTGGCAGGTGCCTCTTTCTGTCACTCCCTCTGGACAATCTTGGACTATATACTCCACAAAGCTGGCTTTCACTGGCACAGCCTCAAAAATAGAAATAATATGTTAAGGACAGGGCAAAATGCATAAATAAACACACATATAAAATGAAGATACAGAGAGATGGTGTGGTTGATGTAGTGTAATGGCTATCATCTTGATTCTAGAGCGGAGGTTCCTAACCTGGGAACATAAAATCATAATTACACACTTACTGGATAATTTATACAAAAGTCTGTATATAAAAGTATTTTAAAAGATATATTTTTTGCTACTTAGTTGGCCACATTCTGTTCAAAGCCAGTATTTCTGCACAGTTGCAGATAAAAATCAGGCTACGCCAATATTATTAGTATTATACGATCTGTAGATAAGATAGAGGTGACTGCGTAGGATTGTTTTCAACTCGTGTGATACAAACATTTCCACTAACTCCAGAGCGTTGTAAAGTCCAAAAGTCAACATTTATTTAAAAAAGATATTTTAATCACTTCCAAAATTCACAACATGTTTTTTATTTAACAAAATATTCTGCTTCTCTCCATATTTGTTGGCATTTAGCCTTAAAAATCAACATTTCCACATTTCCATTTGCTCTCGCGCCTGCTGCACTCAAAGGGAAGTCTAGCAGCAATCTATAACAGCAAGATAAATTACATTTATTCAACCACATTTATTTCATTAGCGAAAGTTGGTTTAATAAAAAAAAGACTAACTCATTTTATACACTGAATCGCCTTATTCAAATTGAGGATTTTGTTCGAGGATTTGTAAGGATGAGGTCAGATAGGTGAGAATCTTTTCTTAGATAAAAGTATGGGGGGCTTCAAGGATAATAGGTTGGGAACAACTGATGTAGAGCACAAAAAATGTTACCTAGGGGAATTAATTAGAAATATTCTGAGCTCCCCAAGCACACTATTCAGTTTCTCATTTTCTCCCCAAACAAAAGTCTGGCCAGACAGTACGGTCTAAAGTGCCTTCAGTGGGCCTGATCCTTTGCAAGCTTGCCAAACTCTTGCATCATCATTGTATTTGTGGAGCAGTAAAGGTACTCATCTGGCACACAGAAGCCCAAAGGTGCACTGTGTCTGCTGCTCATACATAAACCCAGAGACTTTTCTTGAATGTCATTTCCAAATAAACCTAACATTCAACACATAGTTGTGTAATGAAATCAGCCCGGAGCTTTGTTTGTCCAATCAGAGTTAATATAATAACTGTATATCCAGTCGTCGTACCTGCACTGAAGCTCTGGTGATCTTCTTCACTCCCATCCCTGCACCCACTGGTGACTGTCTCTTATAGGACGCCAGGGTGACCTGAGCAGCGTTCACAGCCTCTGCGCTGTCCACAGGGAGCAGGGTGGGGCAGGTTGGGCAGGTCAGCTGGAGCTTTTCTGGGGGATCTACAGGAACCAGACAGAGATTGTATAGATGGTTTTATGGTTAAATTTGCACTGAAATTAAAACTAGCAAGTTATTATATGCAGAATATGTTGGGCACATGGGCATTGAAGTATTAAGTAAAAGCTGAATCAGCTTTAAAACATGTTTTGGAACATCTCTTGTTAATGATTTAATAAAGCCCCCATGCACCAACAGTACACCCATACAGGTGTTTACATTTATGTGGGCTAAACATCATTGGTTATAAGGGATGAACAGCTTACAGCTTTAAGATTCCTTAAAAATATAATATTTGCAGTTTGAGCAGAGGTCAAAACAGGCAAAATAACTTAAACACCTGCAGGTGTTCAGAGAACTAAGTGATCTAAAAAATAAATATTGAATCTCAGTTTGAGATTAGGGTATTAGATATTTTTCATAGCCAACATTTTGATTTGTCATAGTGGGAAAAGCACAGATGTGACTAATTATATTAATTAAGGCTCAGCTTTATGTAGGTGTGCCAGTATGCCATTATTAATGTTCCACCCGTTTGTGACTCATTAAATTGTCTACAGAGAGAAATGTCTGTTTGAGATAGACTTTCTTTTCTTTCTGATGAGTTTTGTATACTGTTAATGTTATATTATACTTTTAGATAAATTCAAATCAACACCTGCGGTTGCATCAGTGAGATGCTAAATTAATTCTTTAAGATACAAAACATACCATAAGTGATACAACACAATATGGTAAAAAACACATTTTCTGGTATCAAATCTCCCAATGATATCGTATTTTTCTTTATATGTTCAAGCACCTTGTATTCAATGTAACATTATGTTAATGTTACCTGGGACAAGTGTGCAGTCGTAGCTGTACAGGTAGGAGTATCCCTCTGGTGTGTGGAGAATGGTGGTGTTACAGTTGCCAGAGATTTGCTGAAAAGAATAAAATAGATCCAGTTATAACAATCAACGCCACTTTACATGTGACGTGACATAACTAGGACAGTCCAAGTCAAAGTGACCTTAAATGTATGTACTCTTGTAGTTCCATCTTTGCAAGAACCAACATTTTAGACCATGAGAGTGAAGACATTTTTGGGAAGTGCAGTCTTCCTTCTTCAATGGACTGTTTGTGCGGTAAAACTTTGGTTTTAAAGTTTAACGTTAGAATTAGCTGTGCTCAGCACAAGGGTTTAAGATTAGGGGTTATACTGCAGAAAATCCCCTTCTGCAAAACTATTATATAGAATATATAAATTTGCTAGTATCAAAAAACACCTGTCAACTGGTAAGCAAAAGTGACTTCAGAAATTCAAGATATAGTTGATAGAGTGTTTTTAAATGAGATATTGTGACACTCTTATACTGCTCTTATTGCAGTGTAGGGGATGCACTTTGTCAGTGAGAGTCCTCACAAGCATAGTACAAATACAAACATGTGTGTTTGTGTGTGTGTGTGTGCGTGTGTGTGTGTCCTACTGTTTCCATGAATGGTCTGACGTCGCAGCGTTTCCATGGTTTTGGACTGCCGATATGACACTTGGTCTCCAGGACATCCAGGTCCAGGTAGTACACATTGCCTGCTGGGCCCTGACATGCACAATGCAAACACAGTAATAAGAGAGAGGATATACAAACAACACTGTGTGCTCAGATGATCCAGCAGTATTTTCTTTTTTTTTTATGGAATAAATAGACGCATTTTAGTGTTTATTTGAGGCTCAAATTTATAAGTCTTCTGTTCAGTTACATCTTTAAGAAACCACTTAGGAGGTGCTCCGTGTAATTCCCTACAACACTTTGGACAATATCGATTTTAGCGGTAGCACTGGAAACAAATCTCAACAATTTGAGCTTGGCGTAATGGGCAGACTTTTCAGGTCATGAAGTTGAACTGAGCCTCTTAAAACCTGATCTATCCGACAGTCGGGCTACAATAGCCTTCAGCGGCTGACAGCATGAAGTTCATAAAGCCTGTTGTGTAAGGATTGTCCCAGCGGTCCTGGACCGAAATGACCCGGACTTTTATTAACAGTCACTTCAGTCCTAAAGGCCTTTTTTCATGAGGCGTGAAAGAGGGTTGGCTTCTCATTTCATGACATAAAATTCTGTACATCAATTTTAATGTTTATTATAAGCGGCATGCGCTGATGACAGTCATTCACAACAAAGTGCATACAACAAGTATTTATTGTTGTTTTCATTCTTTAGTGGTTGCACACTAATGTAATTGCTGCTATTTTTCACGTCTTTGATATAGTTCAGTGGTTCCCAAACTAGGGTCTGGGGACCACAGCGAGTCCTTGAAAAGCAGAGTTTAATTCCATTATCATTTCCCCGGTGTGAGAGTCAGCACATTGTGGCAATGTAAGAGGGTGATTTCTGATTAAAAGTTTGACTGTGCACAGTCATTTGTAACAACAAAACACAAATCTTCTCAAATGGGATCCCACTGACATGAAGATTGGCCACGGTTGGTTAAATCTATCAGTGTGTGACTTCCTTTGTTCACAGGGATGTTTTGATATCAGCAACAACAGAAGGGAAAATAACCTTTCCCACCCCACTCCCCTTGTTAAACATAAACAAATCACCCACTGACAGAATATTACAACAGCCCCAGGCAGCTTTGCCTCACTGGCTGTTTGTCTCTGTACTGACCTGAGCATGGAGGTGGACGTTTGCAATGCGGTTGAGGGCAAACTTGTAGCCATCGGCTCGATCCTCATTGATGTAAGTGACAGCCAGACGCGACAGCTTCTCCACTGCTTTGTCATTACAGGGGATGGGAGCAAGTTCAATAGTCGACAGTGAAAAATCCTCGCCGTTCACACGCAGAGTGTGAATGGATAATAGCAGTAATAATGTGCAGATAGATTTGTCCATGGTGGCAGAGGTTCCAAACAGGAGCTAAAAAGACAGAGCTTGTTTAAAGTTTGTTCTCTTGTGTTTGCGTACCGACTCTGCAGTGACTTTTGGAATCAAAACAGGACAGGAGATGTTGAAATGATGCCAAGGACAAAGTTTATTGGATGTCAGAGGACAGGTACCTGTGAATGAATGTTGCAGTGATTGATTTAGCCTGGGGAACACTCTTTCCTATATGACAAATAGAGTGGATGACAAAAGTTTAATTCACAATATACTAAGGCTGTCAAAGTTTATGCAATAATAACGCGTTAGTGCAAATTAGTTTTAAAGCCACTAATTTTAGGCATTAACGCAACCAATTTTTCGGAGGTTGTAGCGGGTTCAGTTTTAAAGCTAGAGTGAAGACACTGGCATCATATTAAAATAGAAAACCTAAGGAATTCATTGGTACCAACCGTGTCATACTAGCCTGTTGTGAAGGAAGGTAAATAACGCTCCAAACTTGCGCTAAATTTTGGTGGCAATTTTCAAAGGGGTCCCTTGACCTCTGACCTCAAGATAAGTGAATGAAAATGGGCTCTAGTCTATGGGTACCCACGAGTCTCCCCTTTACAGACATGCCCACTTTATGATAATCACATGAGTTTGCCATGTTATGATTTGAACATGTTTTTTATGCTAAATGCAGTACCTGTGAGGGTTTCTGGACAATATTTGGCATTGCTTTATGTTGTTAATTGATTTCCAATAATAAATATATACATACATTTGTATAAAGCAGCATATTTGCCCACTCCCATGTTGATAAGAGAATTAACTACTTGACGAATCTCCCTTTCAGGTACATTTTGAACAGATAAAAAATATGCAATGAATCACGATTAACTATGGACAATCATGTGATTAATTGTGATGAAATATTTTAAGCGATTGACAGCCCTATAATATACACAGGCAAATGTGCATGCAAAAATATGATTTGAGGTTATCTTATTCTCAGTGCAGGGGTGTTCTGTTTAATCCTGATCAAACGATGTATGTAGTGTATTTGAGAGAGCAAATTTAATGCATTAGTCCCCCTTTACATTATAACTTGTACCAAAGAGTTGCATTCCTGTTCATTGGCTGTAATATGAGCATCTCACCACAAGGGGTCACTGTGAGTCTGGTGTGCTGTACTGAAGGGAAATCTGGTAAAACTGTTGGTCCACCAGTCAGAACTGGGTTAATGACTCACTGATATCCAGTTAATTACTTTCAGCATTTGACTTACAGCTGTATTAGAACCTCGTAACTCTGATGTCTGTGTTGTCTGTCTTGATTTTACAAAGAAAAGAAAATCATTATTCAGATTGATCCTTAATCTGACTGAATTTACTTCACTGTGGTAAATGAGCAATGGTAATTATTTCAGCTGTTCCAGATCATGGTATTATCTACAAAAAAAAATTCGGATTAATTTCTCATAGATGGGATGTGCTGTACAGTATATATATTGTTTTTGATTTCAAAGCAGTAAAACCAGGCTCGACTGTGTGTTATGGGTGGGGTTCACACTTTTGGAGCAGGCAGATTGGTTCTATTGTTCACGACAAGATCGATTAATGTCTGTGACTGCAGTTGATTAGGACACATACACACACAGACACACACACGCACACACACAATCTATATCTCTGACTGCCAAACACATATTTGATTTATCGGATTTTTTTACACAGATTGTTTTAAGAGTGAAACAAAAGCCATGAATGATTCAAGAATCTTGTCTGCGGACACTTGAAGAAAATAAGAAAATATTGTTTTCATCAGCCATGTTAGCAGTGTGGCTCCAGGGATGGCAGTGTTGGTTGGTCGCTCCATCGCTTTGATCCAGACTGAAATATCTCAACATCTACCAGATGGATTGTTGATACAGATAATTATGCTCCCTGCAGGATCAATTTTAATGATTTTGGCGATCCCTTTATTTTTCACTGGTTCAGTAAAACATCTCAATATTTATTCGATAGATTGGCACACAACTTTGTACACACATTCATGGTCCCCCAGACGATGTAATGATTTTTGCCCTGACTTCTAACGCCACCTGCAGGTTGACATTTTAAGCTCAGAATGAATTGTCTGGACAACTATTGGATGGATTGCCATTGGGTACGTTCTTTCATGTCCTCAAAAGGATGAATTGTAAAATCTTTGGCAATCCCTTGGCCTTTCATATAGCACTATCTTCAGGTCTACATTTCAGTTTACCCAATACTTTGGGTTATGATGACCAAATAGACTGTAGATAAACTGTATATAAGAAGTAGACGAAGTCACTGTGATGTCACCCATTGGTTTGTGGACTGCCGTTTTGAATCCTAGAGTTTTTGCCCGTCACCATCTTGGTTTTTTGCAACCAGAAGTGACACGAGAGGGTGGAGCTAAGTACAACCGAACACTGAATGGGACATTTTTAGGCGACCAAAATGTGACAATGTTACTTTCAGGAACTGAAAATACACTATGAAAGGGTTTTTGCACGGAAATTTATAAGAACTGATTTTGTGGGTTCTTATTGCTTACACACTCCTGAGGAGCATTTGTGCGGCATAAATAATATTCAGATGGACCTCAACTACAGCGGATTTCTGCCTGCGGAAATATATGTTTGACCAATGAAATCCTTTGCTCCAACTGATCGCTGTCATTCTGCATAATAATTAGCCATCTGTTTGTTGCACAGAGAGAGTGTATTTTTGAGGCCTTGAGTTAGTGGAATGCTGATGTTAACAATTTGCTCAAAGCACCTCTGTGTCTAAGACACTGACTGCAGACTTTTCTTGTTTAAACTGTTCCAAATTGCTATTAATTTTCAGGTTTAAAACATTTAAAGTAGGCAGAAGGTTTTTGGCATCATTAGGCAAAAATTCCATGATAACCTTTCAGCATATTGTAATTCAGGTGTTCTGAGAGATAACTAGACTTCTGCACCTCCTCATGGATCTGTTTTTAGGTTTTAAAACATGTAGCCCATGCTGCTTTAAAGCTGCAATGGGTAGAATTGGAGCAAATATGATTTTACAAAAAGTTATTTTTATAAAACGGTTGCTATATCTTGACAGCAGTGCATGAAACAGGTAATCTGAAAAAAATCATGTGCCTCCGGTGCTCCTAATGGCATCTGCAAGATTTCGCAGACCGGAGGTAAACAACCAATCAGAGCTGAGCTGGAGCCTGCCGTCTCTGAGCAGCTGTCAATCACTCGCAAACTCTGATCAAACAGTCAAACTAGACAGCGCTGATCAAATATGAATCAATATTCTGTTGCTGTAATGCCTTTTTCTTACCTCAAATGTTTCCTGAAACATCTTGTAGTGTACTGTTTAGCGGTATGCCGCCATGTTGAGATCAGTTGAGGAAATACCAAGCACCGCCCACCACAGCTAAACAGTACACTAAAAGATGTTTCCAAAAACTATTTGAGGCGAGAAGTAGGCATTACAGTAACATAATATGAATTCATATTTGATCAGCGCTGCCTAGTTTGACCATTTAATCGGAGTTCGCGACTGATTGACAGCTGCCTCTGTTGAATGAACAGCCAATAGGAATGCTCTCTCTCTCTGAAATGACCTGTGATTGGCTAAAATCTCTCTAACTTGAATTGCAATATGCTGAAAGGTTATTATGGAATTTTTTCCCAGTGATGCCAAAAACATTCTGCCTACTGCAGGTTTAAGGGATCAGGTATAAAGGCCATGATTATCAGGGAAAACAGTTTGCTTACGTCTTTCATGTACTAATTTATAAGTGCGTTTTGCTTCAGTGGTGTCTTCGGTTGAAAGTATCTAAGTACACCTTGAGCGGTTAAAAAATTTAACATCAAATCCTTGTGCAGTGGGTTTCTTTTTAAAAGCATCTGTCCAGGGATAATCATTTAACCCATTTCAAATATTCACTGAACCAGGGTCAGCTCTCAACAGAGGCTGGAGGAGGGAGAGACTCACTCAGCAGAACAAATTCTGCTAATATCAGAAGAAAAAAAAGAGCTGCGAGTGTCTTTGTGTATGTGAGTTAGTGCATGTGCTTTCATACAAGAGAATGTGCACCAGTGTTTGCCTGCATGCACGTCTGACCGTGCAGAGCCACGATTGCATGCGTCAGTGTTACCGGCAGCTAGTTGTGTTGCAGCAGAAAGCAGAAAGAGTCTGTGGGGGAGAGATAAGAACGACGAGGCTGCTCCAAGGACTCGCTCTACCAGCACAACGCCAGACCCAAGTTAGACAAACCTCCTTTGATGTGAGCACAGAGTAATCTCCCCTTCTGCTCGCTGCGGAGAGATGCCGCGCCGTAGTGATGATGCCCAGGCCCAGATACGACGGGGCTGCTGCAACCGAGGCTCCTGCTGTTCGACATCGTACAGTGATGGGCCTGGGGTGAGAGGAGGAGAGGAAATTTCAGTCTGACGTGGTCTAAATACTCTTTTCAAAGGTTTCATTGGAGTTACTTTTAGTGGAAAGTTTCACTCTGACATGGTCTTAATGCTGTTTCAGGGAAGTTCATTAGTATTGTTTTCAGTGTGTAGCATGGTCTAAATGTTGTTTCACAGACATTTCCCACCTTGCCAACAAGAAAAAAAAACATTTCTGGGGGAAAAGCTGGCAGAAATCTCCTTCTGTGTCACATCGCCTGCCAGTAGGAGAGGAAGAGAATTGGTTTCTTTACCGCAATGCACATTTAAGAGGAAAAATAAGCCCAATGCTTTTCTTCCTCTTTCCCTTTCTAATCTCATTCTACCTGGGTTTCTCAGTCAGGGTATTTACATGTTGCCTTTTATCATTACTTTGTTCACCTCTCACAGATACGTGTGAATGAATAGAACAAAATTACAGGACGGCAGCCAGCCTTTATCTCTAGCAAATCATCCTCCTTATCTCCATCTCCCATGCTTTTATTCACACACACTCACTATCTTTGCCTTTGTCTTCTCTTTTGCTATTTATCTCAGTTCACTGTTTCTGTTTTTCTTTCACAAGATGCTGCTGGGATTTCTTTCTTATCTTATTGGTCACAGTCTGCACCGAGAAGGGAAGACATTAGGATGGAGGGAGAACAGGAAGAGGGATAATTCCCCTCATTTAATTGGTTTCAAACTTTTTCTCCCCTGGAGGAGCTGCTTCCTACTCTGTTGTGGCCAAAACATGGACATTGATGCTAAACCCATTAAATTTCACTGTAATTGGTCGAGCTATGAGCTCCTGTTAACAAAGCTTTCACCGTTGATTGGCATTCTCTGCAGCAGTGGTCATAAATCCCTGTCATTTTACTTGGATAATGTGGTGAGCTTTAGACTCTTAATTTCCCCGTCATGTATTCAGCTTCTCTTACTGCAGCCACAGGAAGTAGATGAGAGCAGGACACCCGCACTGAAACATTAGTTGTAATATGAAGAGTTTCATGTTTTTATGCCTGCAGTTAGTGGCAGATGCCTGTATTCTCATTAAGAGGAGAGAAAGATGAATACTAAATCGTAAACCTTTGGCATTTTAATGTACATTTTAGCATTAGCTAATGTATTTTCTTTGTAAGTATTTGTGATTTTTTGTATTTTAACATATTTAGGGTTATTCAACTCTTGAATTGTAAACCACTGGCACTATACAGTATATGTATATATTGCACTATAAGAATGCTCCCTAACAACATTTGTTGCAATGGCAAAAATGAACTAAACGTTCACACATACTGCTTATATTTTTCATGGATGAACTCTATAAGATATAGTTGTGATTCTAAATCTAACTCTTTTGTCGACATAATCTTAAATTGTTTTTTTGGTCTCACGGTTTCAAAGGCCTACGGCTGTTTTCCTACATTTCCTTATATTACCTTACAAAATAGAAGATTATGTTTCTGTGTTTGATCACATTATGATATTAACTTATTTTTCCTCATCTTGCATTATATTCTATTTAAACCTACAGGCTGTATCTGCTGGAAATTGTTGTTCTCTTTCGTCTTGAAAGGTTCCAACATTAAAGAGACACAGGGAGTCCTTTGCAGTCTAATTTTAAAGAGACATGAAAAAAGCAACCCTCCTTTATGGTCTATTTGACTCTAAATGGGACCATAATTTACTAAATGAACATCATGCTGTATTGAAGAAGAATTGAAACTAGCGATTGAGACCATAAACTCATGTTTACAATGTTTACTGAGGTAATAAATCAAGTGAGAAGTAGGCTCATTTTCTCATAGACTTCTATACAATCAGACTCTTCTTGCAACTTGAGGAGTAGCCCCCTGCTGGCTGTTAGAAAGAATGCAGGTTTAAGACACTTCAGCATTAGCTTCACTTCTCAGACCCGGATGTTGACAACTGGTTGAAACAATCTAATATTAAGTGATGCAGCTTAAATGCTTTGGCTTATTATTCACAGAATTTTCTGTAATACAAACAAGAGACTTGGCAAAACGGATCTAAAGACATCACTGAGACACAGATGCGTTGCACAGCCATTACAGTACATTACGGTGAAAGCACAGCTGCATCAGTTTGAGTAGCAGAGAGAAAATACAGGGGAACATAGTCATGTCAGGGTGTGTTACAGAAACCAAGAGCTGGGATGATAACGCTCAGTGTGAGAGACTGGCTCAATCACTGAATGTGATTGAAGTACCATGTGTGGCACTCCAAAGTCTGGCCCTCGTGATGCATTGCCCACTCCGCATTTTACCTCCCCAGCCAACTCTAAGATGTATCACGACCAGTCACCTGCTACCCATGAACTACCTGGCTGGGCATCAGAGACAATTATGCTGACAAAAAACAAATTATTTGGCAGTATTATTGTGGCTATTTGGAAAATGTTTAACCTCTGCTATATTTCAAGCATGTGTCTGCCTCTGTGTACCCATTTACTCTTCTCTGTGTGTGCTTTTTATGTGTGTGTAAGAGAGAGAGGGGTTAGAGAGAAGTCACTGAGTCAATGCATGACCTTGTCTAACCGACTGGGTATCAAACTCATGACAACTAAAACTTTTTCAGCCCTAAAGCCTATTTATACACCCATACAGGCCTCTTTGATGTCGGCACTTAAAAGCACCACTAACTCACCCTAGAGGAAGAGCCTGGCACACAGAGGATGCTCTGGATGCCTCAGCCTGTGTGTGTACGTCTGCGTATGTGTGAGAATGTGTGCGCGCATGTGTGTGTGCGTGTGTGTGTGTGCATGCTCACCATCCGTGTTTAGCTTCATGATGACTAACCATTTTTTAACTTTCATATTTCTAGACTTTACACCTCTCTTCCCTTTTATGTCCATCTGCTCCCAACGTCTGAACGTCTGCAGTCTTTGTTTCGGGGTGGGATGTTTTAATAAGCTTTCACACATTTAAATTCTCCCAGGACATTTTAGCATCTCATTTTATTAAAAATAATTTCGCTTCATTTAAAGTCTGAATCTGTGCTGTAATTCTTCAGATTGTTGGGTAGATATACTGTACCGTGTGTCTTTTCTGTCAACAAGCCACTGATCTGATAGCCTACGTTGTATTTCTCAGACTGCCTTATATACTGCAGACTTGGGATGTCCTTGGCAGCACGCCATTTCAATTATCTTTCGCTTTCACTTTCTCTGGAGTAATCTTTTAATCTTACTGCTATCCACCTTAGTCTCAGCCCAGTCTTTGAAAATCACTTAGCATTTTTTTCTCTCTTTAATGTCCATCAAATATTGAATCTTTTCCTCTGTTTTCATTCTGTTTGTGCGTTGTGCAGCAGCAGCCTACTGCTGTGCAGAAGCCTGTTAACAGTAATATTCTGTGACATTTTCATTTAAAAAAATGGCAATTTTGCTATCTTTATATCTGATTGATCAGCCCGGTCGCACAAAAAGCCGCATGAATGACACGATAATGCACAAGGAAAAAGTGTGTAATAAGAATGCCATTCCTGCTTTGTGTCATTTGTACGCCTCGTAGTCTGTACTGACTGCTATGTAAATGCATCCGTGTAAAAATGCCACACTCAGAGCTAGTGACGTAGAATAAAAAGTGAGAAAGACTGCTTATAGCAGGTAGGACGAGAGGTGGAATGGTCCAACAAACACAGGACTTTCAACCAGGAGGACAGTGTTCAAGACCGGTGTTTTGTTTTTCTAAGTAATATGACTGGCTATGTCACGTGTTTTTTAGTGACATTTGTGACATGTTTTCCGTACTGATGTTACATTGTTTCCGTACATATTTTAAGGCCAACCATGACGTTTTTCCTAACCCTAAGTGAGAGGTTTTGCTGCCTCCTGCTGGTACTGCATCTTCACACACACGTGTAATATTTACGCCTTGGTGAGGCAAAACGAAACACTGACACCCTGTGTTGCCTAAACCTAATTCCCTGTAAAAAGATGATGACATAATAAAAAATATAGGGATGACATAATAAAAGGTTTTTTGGTACTGTGAGGCTTTTTGCCAACATTACAGACTGGTCAGAGGTGTGTTGCATTGCACCTGTAACTACATCTAATACATGCCACAGGGTACTGACACACTAGAGTACACCTCTACATCACTACAGCAAGGTGAGAAGTTAAACCATTTGCTCTGGAATAAAGTTGTTCTTTAAATCATGCAATTTTATTCCAACTAGAGGGAACTGATGAGAAAAAAACCCATCTAACATGTCACCAGCGTTCAAGAATGTAGCCCTCTTCACCTGAATTTCACCTTTCCTTCACTTCAGCTGGATTGATCCTGGTTTGATGTTTGAATGAAGACGACTGGTTAGGGTAAAATAAAAATTCAGGTCCCGGCACCACTCCCACAGTCTGTCTCTGTCTGACTACCACTCTTTGCTCGGCTGCCTCTGACCAACTATCTGCCTGATTGCTCCCCCCCCCCCCGCCTCTCTCTCTGCCCATCAGATCAGTGTTGCTTACAGCCATGGAGAGAGGAAGTGTGAAAGCTCATGCAGAGAGAGCAATCCCAGGAAATGCCAGCCAGCCAAAGAATGACTGAGACAAGGAAAGTGTGTCAGCGCATGTGTGCATGACTGATTGTGTGTACGTGTGAGTACACGCAATTGTTTGAGAGGAATCACGTGTGTGCATGTGTGTGTGTTCGTAACATGTCATTCCCCTCTCTCTCCAGTTTCCTACCTCTCTGATTCTCTTCACTTGAATGGATAAGACCATCAGCCTAACAGTGTTATAATGCACGGCATGAACTGTGGAATATTAAAACCCTGTTGTTTTAGTCAAAATGGGGCTGCTATAAATATGCGACAACTTCCATTAAAATGCACAAGCTCTCTCACACACACTCACTCTAAGTATAGCACACATTTACATTTAAGTGTAACATTTGCACGTAGCTTTTCAGAGCCTAACATGAAATCCATTTCAAGACGTGTGTGCACACCTGCCGTGATATCACTGCAGTGGTTGTCCCAAGTCAGGATGCACAGGAACGGCATGCAGTAGACATGATGATGTAGTCATTTCAACACTTTAATCATAGATGTTTCAACACTTAAATGCTGTACGAGAGGAAATGGAGAGTTGTGCCCTCTGCCAATGATATTAAGCATTAATGGATAAGAAAAACACTACACACACACTTCAGTGGCTCCTGAGAGGAACAGCTCTGCAGCTTTATCAACCCTGAAATGGGAAGCGGTTTGTGCTATTAAAAAGGAATACGTGACTGTGGCGTGCAAGCGGAGGCGAGTCGGGTGCTGGTCAGGAGGAAGAGAGACGAAAGGATGGTCCTCGGGGTGAACAGGGTCCCTGTAATCCTAATCAACTCTACCATGTAACATGATTCTGGTCCAGAGATGAACCTCCCTTTGGTTGAAGCCAAACATGGAAAAGGACTAAGACTATCACTGAAAGAGGAAACATGAACAAAATGCACACAAACAATCCAGAAAACTGTTTCAAAGTGCTTTCTTCCAATTCAGTGCACAAATCAAGTACATTGTATCCTCCAATAATAAAAATGCATTCATCAACATACATGTGTGGTAGGATATGACAACCAGATATTGGCATCCATAGCTTAAAGGCGCTAAATGCGAGATTGGGAGCATTTCTATTGCCTCCTCATGGGTCTCAACATGGCGATGGCTGAGCCAGGGGTTCGAAGCTAACAATGCTAACAGCACTAACCAGAGGATGGGTGCTACGCTTACACAACGGCACCGTTGGTCGGGATGGCGTTATCAGCTGTAACCACCGTATGAGAGCATTACAGTGCAGTCACTGCCAGTGGGGCACACTCACATACACAAACATGCACTAAAAGGCATGTGCGGCGGGCCCGGCTACGTAAACAAAGCACAGAGAAACTCTGATTACAACACACAGATGGAAAAAGAAAATTTAAGATAAATTTGAAATCCAGGTTTTAAAAATGAATGCAATAAAGTCACTCTGATTACAGGAACAAGAACCCAGATACTGACCTCCTATAGAAAGTACTCTTGAAATATGACTTTAATTTCTTCGTACTTTCCCCGAAGGCAGCGATAAAGAAAATAAGACATTACCTACTGATCTTCCAGTTTGAACACTTCGACTGAGCACGCGTCTAACAAGTACTGACACACAGATTTGTAATAGCAGTACTTAAAAAACATTTTTAAACAAATGCATATTTGAAGAGGGATGCAAAATGGCTGCTGCAGGTTGGACCATCAAAGTGTGACCACAGGTGAAGACACGGGGCTGGTGCATGATTTACAGCATTGTAATGAGCTCCAGCCATTATGTTTCTGCATGTATAATTATAGTGAATAATGCCAGTGAACTGTGTGGGTACCTCCCACTGTGGGTCCCTGTGTAACCAGTCCCTGTGCTTTCCCATCTGGCTAGAGCTTTGAAGTGGCAGGTGTGTCATCTACATGCCACACACACACACACACACACACACACACACACACACACACACACACACACACACACACACACACACACACACACACACACACACACACACACAGTACCACCATGTTGGCGAATGAGAGAAAGACATCGGCCTTTGTTGGCAGGTACAAAGAACATACACATTGTCGTTTTGGTGTTCAGGGACTGTTTTTGATACAGCATAATCAGATTCACACATCTTAGGTTACTGAGGCTTTAATGAACAAAAGAAAACAGGCTTAAAACCCGCATGGTTGTCAGGCGTAAGTCATCCGGGAAGAGCGTTGACTTGACTCAAGTCTCACTACTCATATGCGAAAAGACCTGATCTAACACGATTTGCCCTCCCAGTGGCACAGAAGAATTGTATTTCACATGAAAAGATGTGATTTACATGCATGTGCGCACACCCACACACATGCAAACAGTGCCTTGAAATTATGTGCAAGTGAGTGAAAGCCGCAGTAGAATAAGTCAAAGCATTACAGAAAAGTCATTGTCAGTTGTCACTATTCCACACATCAGCATGCATGTCTTGTTTTGGAGGTTGCAATGAATCGGAAAGTTTGACAAAATTACTTGGCTAAACAGAACTATTTTCTCCTCTCTGGGGACGCATTAATGTGATCCCCAAAAAAGGTTTTGCAAGCTAATATGTGGATTTATCCAATAGCATATGTTGTGTTTTAATCCACAGTTTATCTTGCTTTGCAGGGGAAGCAAAATAACACAGCAGATAAGACTTTGAAAAACAACACCTATAAAATCATTTTGTCATATGACCAGTAGTGGAAGAAGTACTCAGATCCTTTACCTATACTCTATTACAAGTGCATTTAAAATCTTACTTAAATACAAGTAAGAATTCTTATCAACTACATTTACTTAAAGTATCAAAAATAAAAGTACTAATATTGAAGCAAACGGGTCCCTGTGACTGAAATATTTGGACACTATCAAGCAAAGCTACATTGGACTCTCATTCTCACTGGTGCCATCTGTTGCTTTCCCTTAAACTGGCACAACCTAACCTCTGGTCTGGGTACAGCCAAGAAGTAGAACTGCTTAGCTTTCCTTGTAGGGCACTCAAGCTTAATGTGTCCTTCCTGACAACAATACTAACAGGTTGGTTTAGACTTTCACTGGTTTCTTTTCTGTGGGCTGACTAGGAGATTGACGCTGACTGACTTGCCCTGTGCTACTGTGGTCCTGGGTTAAGCTTCGTAGCGGTAGATCTTGCGTTCCCGTTTGGTGGCTAAGGAGGTGTCCATCAGCTGGGCAGCTTTCCGGGCAGATTATGGTGCATGCTCCCGTACCCACACTCTGACCTCAGACATCTGTAAAACTGCTCCAGCATGAAGATTTCGGCAACCTGTTCCTTACTCTTTGCCCTCAGGCCGAGTCCATTTCTGCTACTGTTCAGTAAAACGATTGTACAGTTCACAGGGTGTTTCACCCGGTCAGATGTCCGGTTCTCTGAATCTCTGCCGGTATGCATCTTCATTTATTTCATATTTGACTGGCTTCTTTTACCTTCTGGTAATCTAAGATATCCATAGCTGCTATGGCCACATAGGCACTCCAAGCCTTTTCTGTTGATGTAAGGAACCAGTCTCACAGCCCAGTGTTCCTCTGGCCACTGGTATGTTACCGCAAGGCCCTCACATGTCATCAGGTACTATTCAATACCATCACCTTCCTCTAGCTGTGGGACAGCAGACTGAGTCCAAAGCCATCCAACAGGCTCCCTGTGGGTGGCTGAGGAATGACTCATTGGTTGTGGCTGGGGCAGGGAACCCAGCTCCTCTGGTCATCTTTTTCATCCATTTCCATCTTTAATATTGTTCATTTGAATTTGCATTTGGCGCCATCTCGGTTCTTGCTTAATTGATTCCCTTTCCCACCTAGTTGTGATACACTTCTGCAGCATTGAAGTGACGGCATCCACACCTCAGGGAGTTCTTCAGGTTGACACTGTGTCCGTGCACCCCCCTCCTTCTGCCTCTCCTCCCGGTAAGGTTCATTTGGTCATAGGCCCCATTGTAGGTCATTCCACCTTCCACAGAATGGCAATGTCTCATCCCACTTCTGACACCAAATGTTAGAGTGAGCAACTTCAAGCCCAGTTGATCAAGATGTGAGCCAGCAGTTATAAAGGAGGGCTCTGCAGCCCACAGATAAAAGCAGAATTAATCAAACAATAGCTTTAAATACTTCCTGGTCAAAACTACATTGCTAATAACAAGGGTAAAATTAAGCAGACAATTAAAGCCATTAAGAATGTTAGTAGTACATCAGTCTTTCCACTGAGGCATTAAGATGTACAATAACTCTTCACCATCCCATTAAGGCTAGAGTTAATCCTACTGGTAAGAAACAAAATACAAAATTAAAAACTGCTGCTTCCTCTCCCATCCCAAGGTGCCACTTGGTACAGTCCACACTGTCAACACCTGGCGGAGCAAGAGGCATTCATTTGCGCTCGTTCACAAGAGAACTATCCTCAACCAGGAAGTGTACAATGGGGAGAACAACAATTAGAAATCAAAGCAAACAAGAAATTAAATACTTGAATGAAAACATGCTTAATGAAGCAAATGTAATAATCAACTAAAGCAGATCCAACATTTAGATGATAACCGCATGTCAGAACCAAAAACAAAATATTCAACTAAACTGATAAATAAAGAAGCTTTTCACCTGACTGGTGAGGAAGTGAGTGGTGCTCCCTCACAGGCACAAATCTATTTTTTTGACTTTTCTCTAATCTTTGTTTCACATCTTTGGGCTTCAGACAGTAATAGAAACCATCTGAGCTGTCTAGAGGAAAAATAACCTTTTGAAGAACTGCTAATAACAAACATCTGAGATAACACAATGGCCCCAACCACACTTTTTTGTTTTTTGAATATTAAACTGATTTAATCTTTAACAATGTAATGTATTTCATAAACTCAAATGTTTTTTTTAAATATAAAATTTTAATCTGAAAAGCAACTAGTAGCTATAGCTATGAAATAAATGTAGTGGATTTATTGGGATTTCCATTACCCCACTACTCTGCTCCTAATGGCATCTGCAAGATTGCACAGACCCGAGAAAAACAACCAATCAGAGCCGAGCTGGAGCCTGCCGTCTCTGAGCAGCTGTCAACCACTCACAAACTCCTATCAAACGGTCAAACTAGGCAGCGCTGATCAAATATGAATCAATATTCTGTTACTGTAATGACTATTTCTCGCCTCAAATATTTTCAGAAACTTCTTGTAGTGTATGGTTTAGCTGTATAATAAAAAAGTTTGTGACCCAGCAGCCATGTTGAGATCAGTTGAGGAAATACCAAGCACTGCCCACCAGCCAGAGCACAGCCAATAGGAAAGCTCTCTCTCTCTGAAATGACCTGTGATTGGCCAAAGTTTCCCATCACAGGCTAGATTTTTTAAAGCCTGAAAACAGAGCCATGAGGAGGAGCAGAAGTCTAGTTTTCTCTCAGAACACTTGAATTACAATATGCTGAAAGGTTATTATGGATTTTTTGCCCAATGATGCCAAAAACTTTCTGCCCACTGAAGCTTTAACTTCTAATAAAGTCATTTTCTGGTTAGATATCTGTACTTTTACTCAAGTGTGGCTTTCAGGTACTTCATCCACCACTGGATATAAGGTTGTAGGGTAGTCCCAATCCTGAACACACACACAGAAAACACTCTCAGAAACAGCGATCCTGGGTTAAAAATAACCATAGTCTAATTATTTTTTTGCCTTCCTTAGCTGTGTGTGTGTGTGTGTGTGTGTGTGTGTGTGTGTGAGGGCAGGATGGGGCTTCAGCAACAGAGTAATTAACAGAAAGAAGTCTTTGATCTTAATGAGGTTTTTCTACTCTCGTCAGTGTGTGAGGGGATATGTATATATGTGAGAGGGTGTGTGTACTTGTGCGTGTGTGTTCATTCGTTCTTTTAAAAAAAAAATAAAAGTCTCCTAAAATAACCCAGTCTGAAATGAAAAGTAAACTCCAATTCTGTGCAAAACAGCAGGGAAGTTTGATCTCTGTCTGCTCTGGTGACTTTCTGCTTTTTGGTCACAGATTACATTTCACATCTTTGGAATGACAGATTTAGGTCAATCTTAAAAAAAAGAACTTCCTCTATCAGTTTTTCTCCCCAACTTTGTGACTAATTGACTGGAAGATAATTTGAATGCTGAACAGTGGCAGCAGGAGTCCACTCCATTCAGCGGTGAGATTGATGCATCTAAACAACACCAACAAACATGGCCCGCAATCACTCCAGAGGGGGTGCTCCACTGAGAACATCATTACTGACTCTGTGTTGTCTGCTAAATCAAAGACGCTTCCCCGCCTTTGATAAGAGAGGCTGGTGCCGACCAGGCTGGGAGAATCAGTGGATGATAAACCAAAATATTTTCTGGTCTGAATGAAATTAAACAAAAAAGACAAAAAAAATAGATCAAGGAAAGGTTTTATATGGTCATCATGGACATTACAGAGCTGGACTGAACTGCCGTTTGAAGTCATATGATAAACAAAGCGATGCAATCAAACAGAATACAGTAAGATTGGAAATATACTGTACAATACTATTGAATCAAATAAAATACGTTTCTTAGAAGGACACAGTGTTTTCTGATGCCGCTATCAGCAGGTTGACATAACCGTCTGACTGATATATCTGTTTTATGAGTACAACGACACTCCGTCTGCACGGTGTAATGATACTCCGTCTGCCCGGCGTAACGATACTCCGTCTGCATGGCGTAACGATACTCCGTCTGCCCGGCGTAACGATACTCCGTCTGCCCGGCGTAACGATACTCCGTCTGCCCGGCATAACGATACTCCGTCTGCCTGGAGTAATGATACTCCGTCTGCCCGGCATAACGATACTCCGTCTGCCTGGAGTAATGATACTCCGTCTGCCCGGCATAACGATACTCCGTCTGCCTGGAGTAATGATACTCCGTCTGCACGGCATAACGATACTCCGTCTGCCTGGAGTAATGATACTCCGTCTGCCCGGCGTAACGATACTCCGTCTGCCTGGAGTAATGATACTCCGTCTGCCCGGCGCTACGATTCTCCATCCGCCCGGCGTTACGATTCTCCGTCCGCCCGGCGTTACGATTCTCCGTCCGCCCGGCGCTACGATACTCCGTCAGCCCGGCGCTACAATAGTCCGTCCGCCCGGCGTTACGATTCTCCGTCTGCCTGGCTTAACGATACTCCGTCTGCCCGGCGTAACAAAAGCGAGTGTCCAACAAACCGTGTGTGTGTTTGTGCTACTTTCACAGCTTAGGTGTTGCTGTTGGCTTCGTGCGGTCCATCAGCGTGGCGTAACTTTAGCGAGTGTCCGACAGACCATGTGTGTGTGGCGGCGGTGAGTGTGGGGTTGTCGGTGGCGTTATAGCTGTGAACGTAGCTGTAGCAGTGTGTTTACAGTTTACTTGTCGGTGAATAAACGCTACAACTCCTCAGCTCAAGACAACTTCCTGTATCTTGCAATGCCGGCCCAGACTCTCTTAAGGTGGGATGTTAAGGTGGACCAGCTCTTCTCCTTTAAGTGACAAGCCACTCCTCTGAGTTTTGCTTAGCTTTTGAATTAATTATGAATATTTCTTTTAACCGTTCAACCGATAGCGTTAATCGGTTTTATTAATATCCTTAGTTTACATTGTAGTTACTTTAAAGCCCGGTGCTTTTCATACAGACGTTAAAAGGTGCCTTGTACGTCAGTATCACACGCCAAGGGCCGTGACAAAGCGGCGGTATTTGACACCCTGGGAATGAGAACTAGTATGCCACTCTGAAACTTGACTTGACAAATTGAATGGGGTCATAGTTTGGGGACATAAAAAAAAGGGTCCGGAAGAGTTTGATAAAACCTGTTTAGAAACCCTGCAGTTTGTCTGAGAACTACAGTATGTGAACTCATTCTGATCGTCCTTGGCATAATGAGGCAGTTTAATCTTCAGAGAAGTACTCTCACACACACACACAGACTAACTTCTGCAAACTTCGACTTGTTAAACACATTAGAATACTTTGTGAAAGGCAGAGATGTCACTGGGTAAATGAACAAATGTTTCACATATTCTGAAAACTTGACCTTTTTAGAGCGCAGTCTGTTTTCTGTTTGTGGGACACAGACGATAGGTGTCTTAATCAAACTGGAGCATTTGGCCTTGCGCTGCCTCTGACAACTTCAGACAGTTTCTCATTACTGAGCTGGCATTTAGCATTTAGTCATTTTAACATTCAGTTCCACTCTTGTCTGCTGACTCAGAGAACAGCCTGTGCCCGGCTACTCCTAAACACATGCAGACACACTCTACGGTGGGACATTAACAAGGTTTAAAAACACTTAATGGAACGGTAAAAGCTGACTAATAGACTGATTAGGAGTGATAAAGACAACTACACACAGATATAAAGACGGAGTGACAAACGTTTTTTTGCTTGGCTTGTTTGCATTTTGCTTCATTTGTTTAGTTAATTCACTGTGTTGGTGGCTCGAAGCTCTCCGTCTTTAGTATTCATACGACACACACTTATTGCCTTTTACTGCTGTAAAAAAAGATCTTTTATATTCCTCCCCTAACCCTGCATTGACACTGCAAGCAACATAATCTGCAAGTCACTGGAAAACTATTCATTTCCTTTGGAGCTGAGTAACCAAACTTGGCCGGCGTGTGGATGATACACAAACTTGTCAAAAGACAAAAAGTTGTCCGCAACTAAACTTCTCTGAATCAATGGGCCGTCAACAGCCAATCAAATTCTCACACTTCATTGTTCCCCTATCACAGTAATTTTGTTTCATGAACAATGGTGGGTCAAAAATGGACGAGAAGCTGATTACAACCATTCAAAGCCTCCGAGTTCGCTGCTACTTTGATTTGAAAGGCTACAGGAACAAAGTGATGCTTGGGGAATGGCTGCATCTATCATTGAGGGCAGTGTCAAAGCATAACTCCAGCATGATTGAACATTTTGCTCATTCCCTGCTTTGTCCTCTAGCTTTGTCCTCCAGCTTTGTCCTCCAGCTTTGTCCTCCAGCTTTGCATCATGATCGTATTTTGAAATTTCTTGCGTTGTTTCAAGCACCAGTGAGAAACAATCCAGGAAGTCGAGTAGCCAATCAGTGAGTTTAAAGGCTTATCAGACAGCAAGCGGTGTGAAGATTGTGAGGTGAACAGTAGAAATACGGCATTTACATAAAGTTATCTGCCAGGAAGGTGTGCTTGCATACATATGTGATTGACACAGCACCTTGTTGGTAGTTGCAATGCATTGTGACAAAGGTTGAGACAGGTTTAACTTTTCTTTGCAGACGACCCTGTGTTTTCTTTGCCGGAATCCTCTTACAGTGTTCTGACATGAGCATATTAATATGAATTGCTTAAATCGATGGTCTGTCTAACAACCATGGACTGTATATAAGAAGTGGATGTAGTCACCGTGATGTCACCCATTGGTTTGTGGACTGATGTTTTGAAGCCTTGAATTTGGTATTTTGGCAGTCTCCATCTTATTTTTTAGCAACCATAACTGACACAAGAGGGTGGTTGGAGATAAGTACAGCTGAACCAAAAGGTTATCATTAACTTTCATGAACTGAAAACACATAGTGAAAGTTGTAAGACAAAAATGCGTGGTAGTGACCTGTCAATCACAAGGTAGCCACGCCCTAAAGCATCCCCTGCTTTATGGTCTATTTGACTCTAAATGGGACCATAATTTACTAAATGAACATCATGCTGTATTGAAGAAGACTTGAAACTAGCGATTGAGACCATAAACTTGTGTTTATAATGTTTACTGAGGTAATAGTTCTCATAGACTTCTATACAATCAGACTTCTTTTTGCAACCAGAGGAGTCGCCCCCTGCTGGCTATTAGAAAGAATGCAAGTTTAAGGCACTTCTGCATTGGCTTCACTTTTCAGACCCAGAGGGTGCCTACGGCAACACTGTCATAATAGTTGAGAAAACAATCTCACCACAAGGTCCGTTTAGTAGCTGTTCTCATATGAAGTTTGCCAAGTTGGCACTGGAATTGTAGATGTTAAGATTTTCCACTTTTTTCTGAAAATGATAAAAAAAAAAAAAAATGTTAAGATTTACTATTCTGCTCAGGACGATCATTTAATATAAACAAAAGTATAAGCCAGTGGTTTCCAAACATGTACCACTGAGATGTATTTTACTCCCAGTTCTACACTACAGCAGCTAATTTCTCCTCTTGTTTACCAGCCGGGATGAAAATATATACATATATAACCCGTCCGACTCAGTACTCTGATGTGTTTCTGCCTCCAACTGTCATAGTGACTCACTCAGGGAAGAGCTTTCTCCTGTTGCACTGTTGTTGGTAACCCCTGCCTCTCTCAGGTGCAATAATTTGGAAAATCCCACAGCACTAAGGCTGTCTACTTGCCAGGTAATGGGACTTTTAAATGACTACCACATGCTACCTGTACTGCACGCCCCACTGCTACACAACACAGTATCAGGAGATTATCCCCTGGCGTACAGTGAATCCTTATCTCTGCGTTGCAGTCGGGATTACTTTGCTTGGCGTTGTGGAGGCACCAGGAGGAAAGAGGACTTGGTGATGTCATGAAGCACAACTTGTCAAATTAAAAAATAGACCGGAGACCTACTGGAACTTTATATTAGCAATTTACTCTACGGTACGCGCAAGTTAGCTGCAATAACATTCTGATTTATTTCTTTTGTAGTGCATGACTCAGAAAACTGGCACAACACAAGCAGCACTGGATTCCTGAGCCAATAAGAAATGCCTCGGCTATGGCAGCACATCAGGTACCACAGGTGACACAGAGACGTCCTGTTAATTTCCACAGCAGCAACGCTGCCAGCCAAACACACACTGAATCAACTTGAACCGAAAAGACCGGTAGAACTGTTTCAATCCAATATGCACAACATGCTCAGGAGAATTAGCGTATTTATCAACTTCTGTGTGCATATGTGTATTGTTGTGTGTGTGCGTGTGTGCTGCACAGAGGGATGCTTGACTCCCAATAGATGTCATTATTTTCCACTTGCAAGCTCTCATCTCAGCGTGAGTGCAGAGGTATTTTTATTATTCCGTCTGTGTTATTTTGTGTGCGTGCGCATGCACACATGGATGAGTGTGGGGTAAAGGGAGACATGTTTTTGTGTGCCTTCCTGTGTGGGTGTGTGCTTCACAAAATTTGTCTCTCCCCAAAAAGTTACTTTCTGGTTAGCTGAAAACTGTGGAAAATCTCATTTCCTACTAGAATTCCTGCAACAAAGAAGCTACGGCGCATCAAGTGTCACAGCGTCGAGGGAATCGGTTCAAGTCGCTGGCACAAATACAATCTTTCATCTCGTTCAGGAGCAAGCTTTTGAATTAACTGCGTATGTGGCGTGACTGTCTATCAGGCTGGCAGGCACAGGGCTCATGTGTTGGAGAGTGGGATGGGGTTCACCCTGAGAGGAAAGAGATGACACGATCAATTACATCACCAAAAAAAGCTTGCAGAAGGCGTTCAAAAGTGCTTTTGTGGGTGCTGCACCTGGGTAAAGGCAGTCGAGCGTTGCCGTGTTGCTGTCAGCACCACGGACAGGGGAGTCTGATCAGCACCACGGACAGCAGCAACCTGCTCACCGCACCATGACTTCAGGTCTGATCGCTGAGTTCATCTAATGTTTGACCGGTTAGTTCAGATAGATTAATTAAAGGGAAGTTTAACGAATTAATCTGAAGTCTCCACACTGGACTCATGCTGGAGCAGAATTGCTGCGTCTGTTACTGAAATGATGAAAGTCTGACAACTGGAGGCGACTCAGGGGGTTGTCAGCTCTAATGCTAAAATGTGCCTGCGTAGAAGGACTGTAACAATAGCACAGTGAGTCGAACCTGACCGAGTCCAGCTGTGACATGTTGGAGTTTTAAATGTGTTAAATATATATTTAACATTTAAATTAAAATGTCTCACACTGTTGATAGCATAATTGATGACAATTTACACTGAAAATGTACTTCTTGCTATTTTGTTCAGGTTTTTGTTCTGTTTCTTTTAGTAAGTAAATTTAATTGTCATTCAAACTTTTATTTTTCTTATTATCTTTCTTTACTGTAATTGGATTTTCTGTTTTTCATCAAATTTAAAAACAATTGTATTTCCTTATTTACTATGATACACTATGTGATTCTAAACAAAAAACAACAACATATTTACTTACAAAAGAACGCAAACTTGATTCTTTTGACACTTTGCATCATCAGATTTATTTGTGACACAATGTAGGACTTTTCCTGATATCTAATTTAATAATGATAATCTTCTCAGTTTCTGCAGAGTTCACCAAATAAAATTTTGAATACCACAAAGTGAAGATTAATACCTGTTTCACAACTATACCAACTAAAACCACTGGGAACAATATTGCCTATATTATCATATATATTTTTCCAGTATTTCTCAGCTTTAATTATATAACTAATCAAATTAACATGACCCGGACCCAGATAAACAGCAGAAAATGGATTGATGCATAAACCAAAAAATAATAAAACATTTGTGTTTAAGTTTTTGCTAAAAATCAACACTTGCCCATTGAGTCAATGGTGCTGACTGAAAATTCACAAAAAAAAAGATTTCTACATGCATAGTCCACTATAAAAACAATCCTTTTTAAACTACCTTTTAGTTTATAGGTGTATAATGTCTCTCGACAGCCTGCAATCAAAGATACAAAACATGTATACCTTAGATTACTGCCTACAGCAGGCAAGAGAAAATATAGACTTTTGAAAATTGAATTTAAGACTGTTTTGATGCCTTTTATTGAGGGATCCAATGCTTTTTAAGACATTGCAAGACCTGCAGATACCCTGTCTAAAGATTACAATTTTCAGTTTCTGTCCTGGTTATCAGATTTTACTTATTGGCGACAGCAAATCAAATTTGGTGCAAATCAACTCAATTCCTCGCAGACCAGATGAACCATGATGCTCTGTCCTTTCTGTCCACTTTTATTTGAGTCAGCCCTAATAACTTCACGGTTTGCGCAACGAATCATTCCTCCTGCCACACAAATTAAATGAAATAAAACTCTCCACTTTCATTTCAGTTAAAGTCAGATCTAATTAATTAGGTTCCCTGCTATTCGCAGCCTTCTTGATGTTTATGAGGGCCGGTGGTGAGCTTGTTCTATTAAAACACATCCATGAGTTGATGAGTTGTTAACATTTTTATATAGTGCTCCACATCAACTTTTACAGTGTTTCCCAGGGCTGCAGTGTGTTGAGTTGTCGTGACTTTTACAACCCTTTTCTCAATTACGTAGAAGTTGTTTTTCCTACATCGCTCTTTATCTACATAAATCTTTCAAAAATATAAATCTTAGACATGAGGAAACAAAGAATATACAGATGGGTAATGCCCTTTCACCCTCTCCTAATACTCTTCACTCCATTGCTCTCCTCTTTCCTTGTGAAAACTGAGACTAATTTGATGCTGAATAACTCCCTGCAGCACTGAGTGAGATAGAAAGAGATAAAGAGAGAGACTGGGAGGGCAGCGAGATGAAGAGAGAGAGAGAGAGAGAAAAAGGTAGAAAGTGAGACAAAAGAGAGAGGCAGACAGAGAGAGGGAGATAATGAGGACAGACAGAGCAGAATATTTCACTTCACACTTCACATAATATTTCATTCTTACCGTCAGATTCCTGGGTTTGAGATTCTACCCAAGGCGGACAGATTGACAGACTATTTTTCATCAGCCATGCTTTTCCTCCCCGGCTGCTGCAACTGTAAACCTCTCCCTAAATGACTGCCATAAATCCTCCACGAATCCACATCTATTTCTGCCATATTTCTGGTGACAGCTGATTATTTCTGCAGAGGTTAATGTGTGTGTTCACAACTACCAGTGTATTAATCTAACTAACGTAATCAAATCGATGGAGCCATCATCGCGACTTCTGTGTGTGTGTCTGTCTGTCTGTGTGTGTGTTGATTCAATATGATAAAGAACCATAGGGTCATTTAGAAATCAAAATGAGTTTTCCTTACCTGAAAAAACTCAACTCAATCATTACTTCAAAAAATCCATCTTGATTTATGAAATAACATATTTAAAAGGTTATGTAAATTATTATGTGGGTTCGACTGAATTGCCCATTCATAGCAGATACTGTAGGTCCACCTGGTAAGCTTTCCATTCTCGCACAGCATAAATGCAGTTTACGGAGAATACAATATTCATTAAAATTTTCATTTAAAATCTTTGATTCAGACAGATGTAGACAAAAGCAGCCTGCGTATTCATTTTCAGCCTGAAATGACAACTGTTGCTAGCAGATTGTATCAGCTGTAGCTGTTAGCAATATGAATTGGTTGAAAAGGCTGTCTACGGCTGACTTTTTAATGTTTCCAGCTGACTCGTTTTTAAATGAGAATCCTGTAAAGGGGGTCTTAAAAATACACTTGATATTGTCTTTAAGGACCTGAGGCTATTTAAAGCCGTCCCAGGCAAAAAGTCAACATGCTCAGTTGATGATCCATGTAGGGCAATATAACGTTAAATAAAGACACAGCATTGTTTTTGTATTGCAGTGAGGCTAGTTGCAGCTAGCTAGTTCTGGTATTATAAGAATGAAAAGGAAAAATGTAACATCACTTCTTTCAATTAAACCTGTTTGACTATTATTATTTTATATTTTCAAACAGTGTTTCACTTTTAACGTCTAAAGAGGAAAGGCTTTTAGGATGAGGTCTAACCGATGTGTTTAGCCAAACCTGTCTCCTACAAAATGACGTTCTCATAAAACGAAACTACATTCTCAATTACATTTCGAAGGAAACAAAGTTTTAAACACATGGTTAATGTTGTAAATTGATACAAAACACAAACAAGAGTTCAGTAAAACATCTTGTTTTGGCTTAAAAATAAGTATGTTTGTTATGTTATTTAACTTATGGACATAAAGTAAAATAGGTCAACGTTGACTTTTGGTTTCACACAGGCCATGAACAGCGACCTCCTGGGTGAAAGTCTTGTGTGTGTTTGTTGTACCTCCTGAGGTGCTCCTAGGAACCTATTGGGGATATGACCAAAACAAACGGAATTAATTAGGAGAAATTATGTTTCCCTTGAAACGTAATTGACAATGCAGTTTTGCTGTGTGGGAATGTCATTTTAAGGAGACCAGGCTGGTTTAGCAAAACGTAGCGCTAACTCATCTTACTCTGTCTGAGGTTGTTGTTGAGTTTAAACTCCCCAAAATCCAAGAGTAGGACAAAGTAGCTAACGTAAGCCTAAACTCTGATAGACATCCGGGACCGTCTTTCAAACAGCGGGGAAATGCTATTGTGATATATGCTAGTTATTATCAGAGATTTTTTCGGTTAGCCTGTTAACCCATAAACTAATATGGTTTGTCAATGATGTGCTTCTTGGCCTCGGAAATTCTGGAAGTAAGCTTGTTAGCCAGACATCCTAACAATAGCAGCTTAAAGTAAATAGACACACTGTTTATTTCACTTCTTCTGTTGCATTTTTGGCTTTGGAAAGACTATATAATAAAAACACACCACCTTCCAAACTCGTTGCTATGAAATAGATTAGGATTCACAAAAAGCTGCCACCTAATGGGATAGAAAAAAAAAAAATAGAGACAATATGTCTGAGTCAAATAAATCCATCCCAGAAATCATAATAACAAAGAGGGATGATTATCATGATGAGCTGCCGGTCTTGTATGACCTTTGACCCTTATTCTACCCTCGAGGCCACAATATCCCTGGAGTCGTCATTATGCTGCTGGAAGAGCAGAATTAAGAATAACCGTTTGTATTATATGTGATCTAGTTTTCTAAATGCATTGCTGTGTTTCATCCCCCACTCTCTTGCTGAGGAGAGGTGAGCAGACCTGCATGATTGAATCATGAAATAATAATTTCATGAAAAGGAAGCTCCTCTACAATACACACACTTGAAAATACAGGTGCTATTTAAACATCAGTCATTGTTAAACTATCAACAAGATATCGTATCTGTGATACCCTTGTATAATTATTGTAAACATACGACACCGTGGTCGAGACGACTGGTAGTCAGAGCCTCGCACCAGTGATGCTGTCACTGCTAATGTTTCTCTGAATGAAGACCATATTTCCCCAAAACCAATAAACCTTAAATCTTCTTAACGTGAAGCAACACTTCCTCTCAATAAAGTTGCCTCTTCAGACAAATATTTTCTCTTCTACTTTACTGAAGAGGATAAACAGCTAGAAAGTGATTTTCCATCTGTCTTTCACTCCCTCTACCATCTGCCCTCGTGAGAAACTCTGAAGCGTAAGTTCTGTTTGTGCTGGAAGAACATTAATCTCTTCCTGGTTTGTGTCATAAAGCAATAAAGCACATCTCTAGTCAAATTTAACTCTGCGGCAAACAATGCAAAATGTGGGCTATAGTGTCCGATAGAGGTTCACATCAGCTGAATGTGAATGTGCATTCATCTGTGTTCTGGCATCGGAAGACCAAATGTCAGCCAGCTCTGGCTCACATATGGCTGCCAGATTTGGCTAAGATGTTGGGGTGAGTTGGGCTGAGAAACGGCTCCAGTTAGCAGCACTCAGCTGGTGTCAACACCTGGAAAAGGACCACTGAACCCGTGACGATTCTGGCATGTAATTCGTCTTGAGTCTGGCAACCAGGCGTGCAGGATATAAGCTGCTGTTGGACTGGACATTTTTGGCTACCCAGGTGTACTAATGCAGTGAAAGGCTACATGTGTTAAAGTAGCTAAGTCCAACTGAAATAACATAGAGATCTCATCTGTTTATCACATGTCCCGTGGTGTCCTGTGATAAAACATCAAAAAACCAAAAGAGAGACATTTAGATTTTAGATTTTTCAAATACAGTACACATACATACAGTAAATACTTATTTTGTCTTAAATACCACTGCTAAGAAAACACTGTCCATGGCTTGTAAACTACATTTTCTGTAAATGTATTTACTTTGTTTATAACAAACTTACTGAATAATTTATACAAAAGTCTGTATATAAAACTATCTAAAAGATATATATTTTTTGCTACTTAGTAGCAAAATCTAACAAAATGTTCTGCTTCAATCCATAATGATTGGCGTTTAGCCTTTCAAAAACTACACTTTGCTCTTCCGCTTGATGCACGCAGAGAGAGGCACGCATCTGTATTAACAGGGCGGTCTAGCAGTAATCTAACAACACCATAAATTATATTTTTACTAACCACAATAACAAAAAATATATATTTTGGCTCTAATGCTGTCATAGTTAATTAATTAATTAATTACAAAAAAAGATATTATGTATCTGCATCCACTGGGCGAAGACGTCATCACTTTATTGATAAAAATGATGAGTCATTTTCATTTAAGAATGTTGGTTTAGTAAAAACAACTCATTTAATACACTGAATCACTTAATTCAAATGGAAGATTTTGTTCGAGGATTTGTAAATTTTTATATGGTGATGACATAGGGGGACAGTTGGACTTTAATGCAGTGATGTCATTATTTCAATTTGTCTTTAGTTTGTTAAAAATTTAGCCAAAGTCCCTTTTACAATCCCTGTCATTACAGCAGCACTGACACTTGTCTCTAGACTTGTTAGTTATTAAACTATGCACATGCTTCCACTTTTCAAAAGTTGTCAAACTGCTGCAACTTTTTAAAAAGGTTTTTGCTGAGCAAAAACAAAAACTTCTGGTTTCTTTTGAGACAGAGAAGAGGGCCTTCTAAAGAAAGCACCTACTACATCTAATTCATTGTAATTGAACTTTTCATCACTGCCAGTCGAACAGAGAGTCAAAAACTGTTCAGGAGACAAAGAATTGATCCGCCTGTTTTTTATCAGTGTGGAATTCCTCTTTGAACCTGATATCTGGAAACTCGTGCTGGCCGACCTCTAGTCCACAGTCACAGTCATAGTTTAGTCATCTGTCTTTCAGTGGCAGCCATGTGTCTTCCACAGTCTTCCAGTTCCAACTCTCTGTTGCTCAGGAGAACTGTGATTCTCTGGCAGCTAATTTTTAAAGTGTTTGTAATGTTGCATGGCAATGAAGTGTAGCGCGGTGCTGAAGGAAACAACGGGGGAGCCATACTGCAACAATCAGTGTGTCTCTAGTCGAGCCCTTGGCTGGGCTGGTTAGTATGGAGATTTGGTGCCGGAGGTTAAATGAGGAGAAGACTTTCCTTTTGGGAGAAAACCAGGCGTCTGCTCTGGCTTCTCACCATGTGAAATATTAACAAGACCGGGGACTGTAAAGCGGCAGCACACAGCCCTGGCCTCTGCATAACGTCAAGACACAGAGACACCATAAAAAAAGAGACTTTGTTCTAAAGAGGAAGACGATAAATAAGACAAGGGAAGCTGCAGACCAACCGATACTTTCTGAAGATTTAAAAGAGCTAAATAAGATAGAAACTCAAAGAAAGAAAAGCTGTGAATACCTGTTTGATGACTCATGGCTGACCGGAGTCATCCGATTAGATTCCTGTGCTGACTGAAGTGTTAGGTAATCAATCAATAATTTAAAACGGATTACAATTTAAAGTAACCTTCTGAGCCCCGCTGCGTGTGAGTCAGTCTGAGCTTAGCACTTAGATGAACTCTAACATGATGCAACAATCCTGCAACTGAGACACACACACACAGAAAAAATATGCAAACCATCTTCTAAAATACGCATTTCTTCTATTTTTAAATAATGTTCCTAAATCACATGTTGGTCGTATTAGTAAACCAGAGGCACTGACTCATTCCTGATGTAGTACAAAGGCTGCCCCTCGAGAAGTTACAATGATCATGTCAGCAAAACTGTAGGCTTCTTCAATCGCTGCAAGCCGAAAACCGAAATTCAAATTTGTACTAACACAACATTACTTGACATTTGTTTACTGAAGAATGGGAAACAGGAAAAAGAAAAGATGGAGATAAGGGAGAGTAGGAGAGAAGAGGAAATGAAATGCAACAAAAGGATGCAAATTGGATTTCAATCTGCCATTATTCAAGTTCAACTTTGCCGTGTTTTTTTTTTGTTTTTAATCTTGACTTTTCGCCACCGGAGTTGCAACAAAGCATCCAAACACTTAGATATCTAATTTACCCTGTGAAGGGAAGCCCAGACGTCTTCAGGGAGCAGCCTTTGACTCGAGAGCAGAAGTATTCTCTGGTACACGAGGAGACAGGGGCCAAATGAGGCAGGCTGATTGCTATTCTGAAACGTGGCGTTGTGCAGGGAGAAAGACAAGGCCGACGCCGGGAGAAAATCTGTACGCTGACAAAAGAGGAAGAAGTGAAGGGTGTGTGTGTGTGTGTGTGTGTGTGTGTGTGTGTGAGTGTGTGAGTGAGGGGGAGAAGGTGTGGAGAGAGACACGTAGGCCACAATTACTGTAGAGATTCATTCTCATACTCAGAGTATCTCTCTCTCTCTGTTTCACACTCACACACACAATGTCACTGAGCCATCTTTTCAAAGATGATTTAAAAAGAGATTAAAAGCGAGAACCAGATTTTTCTAGTCCCCCGTTGCTATGGCGATACACAATTGAGTCTCTCTCTCTCTCTCTCTCTCTCCTTCTTATGGTCAAATCATCAAATCAACATGTGCGTGCAGTCTTGAACACAGAGGCAGGCTCACTGCAGTGTGAGTGTGTGTGTGTGTGTGTGTGTGTGTGTGTGTGTGTGTGTGTGTCACTGCGCTGCCTCACCCTTGCTGCTGCTGCTGCTGCTGCTGTTGTTGTTGTTGCTGTTACGTGGTGACAATGAGGGAGCCTGAATGAATCAGACCGGTGTGATTTCATGTTAGGGGGCTTCCTCGCACCACTGCAGCTTCAGTCGGAAAACCTTGTATCTCTAGAATGCCTGTTTTTGAAGTTGCAAAGATGAAGTTATGGATCATACCATCATTAGATAGATGATATATATATAGAAGATATATATATATATATATATATATATATATTGATATAGCTAAGAGATCACCCATCAGTTAACAGCATGGATTGCAGTGTTATATCTTTTTGTAAACCTAGGTTCCTGTAGGTGGCACTCTCTTTGGCCATGGTCGTACTTGCCAACCCTCTGGATTTTCCCAGGAGACTCCCGTCAAGTGTGTCTTCCGGGGTCACACTTCTCCCGTTTTTCACACCGGTTTATCCTTTTCATTATCTCAACCTGTTTTCACTCGGATGACAATAGAGCTACATCAAATGTAATTTCCCAGTGGAAGAGAGCTGCTCATGACCATAGATATATACAGTATATAGTACGCTCGCGACCGACACAACGCTGTTTGAGCTGCGCTCGCCACACACTGTGGCGCCCAAAGTCGGGCTTTGCTCGACCCAGCAAGAAGTCGCCGTGGTGTGGCAAATAACGGGTTTCAGAGCGCAGTGGTGCCATTGTCGCGTTGTGTCTGAAAAGGGCCTTCAGTGAGTGAGAGAAGGAGAGAGCAATGGAGAAAGCTAAGAGAAAGAAATACTCAAGCAGAGGCAAAAAATTAATGAATGAATGAAGTTGACGCCAGAGGGCTGAATTATTCAGTGTTCTTTCCTGAGAATTAAAAGTAAAATTAAAAGTAGGTCTATTTAACATAAAAATGCTGTTGCAGTGAGCTTATTTTTTTGTTATTTTAATTTTTTAAAAGTCACCAGAATACAGGAAACAAACTCTTTGAAACCCAAATTTCAACAAACAAATACAATGTATAGCCATGATGCTGTCATTTGTCATGGTAACAAAGAATACACTTAAGTTTATATAAACAAATTTTAAGCTGAGTTCTGAAATATCTGCAAAATAAATTCAGTAAATCAATGCATTTCCATTACTATTATATCAATATATTAAAAGGTCATATGACAAGATTACATACTTTGTCAAGCACCACTAACTCTGAGACATGAAAGCATTTCATAGCTGTTCTCATCTAAGATGGCATTTGTGTTTGTTTTTTATTCACTTTCTCAACGAGAGTTATATCAGATGGCCAATAGACGTCTCTCATGCCTTTGTGTTCAGTATGAATTTAGAGCCAGGAGGCGGTTAGCTTAGCTTAGCATAAAGACTGGAAACAGGGGGAAACAGCTAGCCTGGCTCTGTCCAAAGTGAAAACAAAATCTACTGTACCTACCAACACCTCTAAAGCCACAACGTGTGCTGTTACAGTACGTATCTATTTGTGTACATATTAAAGAAATGAGATATCATGTTAATTAGCGAGGTTTAGAGGTTTACAGATTTGTTTACCGTAGGACAGAGCTGGAAGTATAAAGTGTTTGCGATTTAGGTGACATTACCCTTCATAAAGAGTTTAACTTATAAACATTGCGTAGGTACAAAAGAAGCAAACTTTATTTTTAAAATACAAACTTGTCCGGAGAATGTGCTCATCTCCACGGTAACTCTGACCCATGTATATGCAAACTGAAGGATAGAGAAACTGCGACACCGATGGCAGAAGGATGAACCTCAGTTGTAAAATAAATTGAAATATTACCTCTGACATATTATAAATATTTTTGTAATTTTACAGTTTACGGGAATCATATTTACTAGAGCCTACAAATTACATACCTGGATCATCCAGTGTTTCTGGCATATCCATGTCCCCACTCCACCACCGTCAATACCCCACCCCGGAGGGATTCTCCAATTATTGTAGCATCAAGGCGGTGGATGCCGGCAAAAAGGCTACAGAGTGGCAGCATGTGATGGAGGCAGTGAATGCTGCAAGCTCAGAAGGTCGGACCCTCGCCGACATAAAAAAAAAGTGGTCTTCGACTTTTATTTCAGAGAGGGTCCGACCTTCTGAGCTAGCAGCATTCACTGCCTCCATCACATGCTGCCACTCTGTAGCCTTTTTGGCATTTCTAAAGCCCACACTGTGTCCACCAAATAATATACTCTCTCTTGCCTCTACCCCTTCCAACAAGTACTTCAATCTCACACTGGGTGACATTTCTTTTTATAGCCCTTTATCTCTGAGTTCACCATCATTGTCTGCATGGAGTCAGTATCGATTAATATTGATATTAACTAGGGGTATTCCACTGACTATTTATAAGCAACTATGGACGTTAAAAGGTTGGGGCAAGAAGGTTGGGGCAAGAAGCTCGCTCACGTTTGCCAAATTTCAAGTTGATGGGATTTATAAAGGGAAATCCATGTGGGACGTGCGTACGGAAATCTAAATATTTTTAGGCGTAAGCTAAGGCTGACCAAAAGCTTCTACCATGTTGCCATGGTAATCAACCTCCAAATTTTATAAGTATGTAATTATAATATATAAATCCCAAAATAGCCCATGAAATCTGTAATAATCCCAAAAAAAATCTTATATATATATTCAACATCATTATTGGTTATTCTCAGACGGATATCGCTGTTTGTTGTGTATAGAGGTGCGTGTGTGTACAGTAATGCTGCAGACGGACAGAAGAACATGTCAGCCTGCTGTGTCACACCTTGAAGCTTCGAATACCTTTGAATATTTCTCACTGAAGCTTCAAAGCTCAAAAAATAGTATTCGGGACATCCCTAGCGTAAGCACTTTCATGTTGTGTCTGTAACCAACCTTTTTGACGTGAACTTCTTTCGTACAGTTTGTGCCCATGAGACATCGAGAGAAACAGAAATACACACATTAGCAAAGAAACTGATTTTTAAAAAGTCTTCCATGAGATGATATTTAAACCTTCAGTGGGTCACACAGTTGCTTGTACTTGGACTGGATCAGTGTTGGTTTTAAAGCAGTATTCGGTTGCGTCGTGTTCCTACTTTAAAATTATTCTCAGCAGAAGACTCACACCGTAAAAAATAAGATTAGACTGAACTACTTCCTACAAACACTGAGGGCGTCCTCAGAAAGCAACACAAGTACTGATCCCTCCAGAAGAATCGCTGGCTAAATTTAAACTTCAGAGGCTTCAGGGTAGAAAAGAACAATGGGACGCAGGAAACCGAGGGGGGAGAGGAAGGTAAAGAGGGGATAAGGTGGGAGGAAGGAAGAGATGGAGAGGACTAAAGAGGAAAGAGGAAGAGAGAAGTGTGAAAATGCAGACAGAGCAGAGAGAGCATGGTGATATTTTGACCTTTGATACTGATTTAAACTTTTACCTGAGCAACTAAAAATGCATATTACTAGTATATTACAGGTGAAAAATGTGAGTTCGGGAGCATTTTCATTGTCTCCCCTTATGGGCCAGAAGTTATTTGTGAGCTTTTTTTTACATTGACAAGAATCAGACATGTACTTCTGGAGAAAACACTCCATAACTGATCGAAGAGAAGATTTAATTTTATGACATTCAATACCAGCCCAAACTGTACTTCTACCATATATACATATTTATATATTTAGTATATACACACACCCAATAAAGTCATATGACCATGCTGTGAATCACTGGACTGAAGCTCTCACTATGACATGATGAGGTCGGTAGTGATTTACGTCACATGAGGAATTTCACAGTTCAAAAAGGCAGGAATGCCATAAACCTCAGTTGTTTAAAAAAAAAAAAAGCAAGTCAGTGAGGTCAAGCGCCATTCTTCAACAGAAATTTATAGCACTGCTGTTGTTGTTGTTTCTGTAAATTCCCTGACTGTTTAACACGTCTTGTTTCCTCACCTTCTCCACAGAGCTTCATGGGTTCTTTTAAACTAAACAGGGTTTGTCATCAGGTTTGATTTAGATTAAAGCTGGAGCGATGATACATTGATACATGATGATGAAACATCTTCACATTGTTTTCCAGTGCTAAACTGATTTTGGTCTGACTGGGGGCTATATTTAAAGAACAAAATGTCAAACTTTGAAGGGCCCAAACTCCCACAATCTGCTGGACATTAAACTGGCTGCACACATTCAGTATTAATTACAAATTAAAGTGATTAATCTAATGGGGTGCAATAATTAAAGGTCAAAATCTTTACCTCAGACGTGATCACTCAAGACACTGCAGTTCTGACTTTGACAAAGCTTGCCAAAAAAAAGTTACTCTGCAATTAAAATTCAGTCATATGTACAGTGATGTGCTCAGTGATGTCAAGTCAGCAAGGGTGCTGGGCTGTGATGGGATAAAACGCACTCTGAGACAGGACTTCAAACCTAATTCATTTTTACGTTACAGAAATAGATGAAACTTTCTGATTGTCTTTTCTTAGAATGAAAATGGCACCACTGCGCTCTGAACCCCATTATTTCCAATGGATTGTGCCACGCCACGCTGGCTTTTCGCTATGTTGTGCAAAGCCCAACTTTGGGCGCTGCATGCTGTGATGTGCGCTGCACAAACATGAGCTCAAACTGCGCTGTGTCACGAGCATAGACTGCTCTCTTCTGCCGGGAAACGACATTTGGTGTAGCTCTATTGTCTTTTGGGTGGAAACAGTAGGGATTGTACACGCTGCACAGTGCCAGAAACGGGTTAAGTGGGAAAATTTGCCATAAATCAGAAGAAATACAGGAGAATGGTGACCCCGTCAGGAAACCGGGAGAGGGCAATGAAAAATGGGAGTCTCCCGAGAAAATCTAAGGGACGGTTGGCAAGTATGGGTCTGCGCCAGCGCAGCACGGGCAGCAGTATGCAGACAAACGACGCCCGCCTCCCTCCATGCTGCCAGCGCCCGGAGCTCCTCGGACAGACGTGATCACTATAAGTGGTTTCCACTGTACAGCTATTTTCACATATGCAGTATAGTACTCCCATAGACCTGCAAATACTTTGATGTGCAAAATTTACAGTAAAACTACAACTCTGCAAGTGCAGAGGTCTGTACATTTGGATTTACCCTCGGAGATTTGCCTCCGAGCCAACGCTGCATCGTGCTAATCCAACAACTGCACATTCATGTAGTTACTAAAGCTCAACCTCACACACCAGCTCCAGCCTCTGATGCCCAGAGAGGTGACATTACACGTTCTAGCCTTTCCACCGCCAAGTCCCACAATGCCTGAATCTGCTCCTGATCCCGTCTCTGCACCTTGCAGATGGCAACTCCACAAGGTAGTGATCCTGCCTGGCTTTTCACCTGCAAGTATCACCCCAAGGACTTGGCTCTTGGGCCTCTGTGTTCCTATTCTGAACAACGTTGTCTCTTAAACCAGTCAGGTGTATTTATGAAAATCCGATGCCGCAAAATCATCTTTTATTTAGTCCTGTAAAAAGTGTAAACAGAAGCAGCAGTGCTCAGAAGTGAACAGAGAGAGCTACTCTGGGGATTAACCAGTCTTAATTGAGGTAAACCAGACTTTCACGGTTGTCAACAGACATGTTACAGATTGAGCAAACAAATTCAGAAATGGCAAAGGCAGCAAGGAGTGGTCAAAAACAACCAATGCAGACAACATAGAGTGGAAAGCTACAACAAAGAGGCAACACAGCTAATCAGGCAAGTAGTAAGTGTTCACTAGAGAATATATATACTGCGGTAATTGACTAATAAGGGGCAAGTGTGCATGCTGGAGACTAATCAGGCGAGTGAAGGCAGGAAACTCATTGACGGCAATTGCTGGACAAGTGGGGAACAAAGGACAGTCTAAAATAACAGGAAAAGTCAGTGGATGGAGGATAAAACTGTGACAAGTCCGGTTCAAGTAAAATACTGTATCGTCATCTAAATATTAAAAAAGGGAAGCAAAACCACCTGAACCAGATTCACAATGGTGTTAACAGACAAGCTTTCTTTTCCATTCAGTCATTCAGCAAGAGTTTTATTCAAAAACAAGACAGGCAAAACATGTCTTTATTTTCTCCTTTTGCAATGTTGCCACACACACAAAAATAACATTTTATTTACTAGTTGCTTTGAGCTATACCATCTTGCTCGGGTTTTTGCTTTTGCTTTGCTGGTAAACGTGTAACTCAAGAGCACGAGAGGGTACTCGGTTCAGATCTGTGCAAATCTCTCCGATGCTGTGTCATATTTATTTTAGCAGCCTAGTAGATAGAGATAGCTGCTGCTGACTGCTGCTCAATAATAGATAACCGTTCATTCCTTAAAAAAAAAAAAAAAAAAACGCTCACTATTCATCGTTTTCCTGCAGAGAGTTCTGTGAGGGAAAGATAGAGGCGAATGAAAAGAGAAAGAAACAGAGCCGGAGAGGAAGAGAAAGAATCACGTCGTCTCATCAGCTCCAGGAACAAAGTCCGGAGAGCAAAATACCTCACACCAGTGGACCAGTGTTGGGAAAGAGAGAGTCAATTATTTATCCGGGGGGTTGTTGGGGGAGGAGAGGAAAGACAGATTTGTGTTGGTGAGGTTGTGTGAAGATGACTCACTCTATGTGAGACACACACACACACACACGCACAAACACACATTTCATAAAGAATATCTTCTTTTTTTCCTCCATCCTCCATCTTCTCTCATCTTCACCTCTTTCTGTCATTTCCACCGGTGATGAAGTCATGCCACCACGCCTGCAGTTGTGCCCCCCTCAAACACGCCTGGCCAGGCTTTGGTCAGTTACTAGTGAATGCCATTAACCCTTGAAGCAGAGGGTGGGGCGACACGCACGGCATCATCCATAAGATATGAGCTCTGGTCCGTTTCTTTAAACTCTGAAGGCATTGAGACGTGATGCTCTGGCTTTGTCTGTTTGGCATGGAGAGGAGGTCGTATTGCTCTGGCTCTATCTGTTTGGCATAGAGAGGAGGTCGTGTTGTTCTGGCTCTGTCTGTTTGGCGATGCCGGGAAGCTGCTTGAATCATCCTGGATCGACCTTCTCACATATGTTCACATTATATGTATTATTTTTTGTCATATGGATTGTCTATGTTGTCTTTTCATCATGTTGTTATTCTGTACACACGACATCTAGAGCACGTCTGTCCATCCTGGAAGGGAGATCCCTCTTTTTTGCTTTTCTTCCATTTTTTTTCTTTTTTCTCTGTTAAAAGTTTTTTTTTGGGAGTGTTTCCTCATCCAATGAGAGGGTCGCACTGTAAAGGACAGAGGGTGTTGTATTCTGTACAGATTGTAAAGCCCCCTGAGGCAGATTTGTGATTTTGGGCTATACAAATCAAATTGATTTGACTTGACACAAAGTATAACCTATAAGTATAACCTAAAGATGAGGATTGGTAACACTAGACTGCTCAATTATGGCAAAAATCATAATAACGATTATTTTGGCCTTGACTGAGAGCACTTTTTGCTCTTATAAACAATTTAATCATCAACATATTGGTTGTATAGATATGAATGTTGATGTCACGACAAAAAAAAAAAAGTCACACCCACAAAGCATGGTAAACGAGACGGGCTCTGTGGTTCAAGACAGCAAAAGCACATCGCTGTAAAGGAAAAGGGTGCGCTGAATTTATAACACAAGACAAAACGAGAGCATAATTGTGAAACGAAATGCGGCAATAATCGTTTTATGTCAATTATCTTGTTTTCATAATCACTAGAAGCCATAATTGTCATTGAAATTCGATTAATTGCACAGCTCTACACTACACTAAAACTGGATGGAAATTGTACAAGTCTGAATTGTGTGGCCGTAATGTATTCTCCGTGATTTGCAGCTGTCCCCACCAAAAAAGGACAGCAGTGGTCATTTGTTCAAATGGTTAAAACAACTTGTTTTCATTTTCTTGGCAAGCCTCCGATTGCTTTCATGCAACAGTCAAGCATGATATTGTGCAGAGCAAGGCCATTATTTTCAATGAAGGGTATGTCTGCTGGGCAGCTGTGTGAGCCATAGTGGTGGTAGACAATATCAAACACGGCAGAATATATCAGAGATGGTGGGAATACTAGATAAAAAATATAATGTTGTGAGCTCGAATTGTTTACATTCCAGTGTAGCATCCATGTTAGCTCCTATAAGCTTCATCCGGACTATGCATGCTTGCATGTTTGGTGTCGGGGTCGGTTACAAATGTAGAAGTAGCTCAAATATGTCATGTTTTGTCAATGCAAGCTTAAAGGTGCTAAATGCAAGATTGGGAGCATTTCCATTGCCTCCATATGGCTCTCAACATGGTGACAACTGAGCCGGCGGCTCGTAGCTCATGGTGCTAACAGCGCTAATGGTGAAAAGAAAGGCAACAGTGCTGACAAAGCTAACAGTGTTAACCTGTGGGAAACTGGAGGGATGCTACCCTTCTGCAATGGTGCCGTCGGTCAGGACGTATCGGCGTGCAACCACCGTATGAGAGCAGTGCAGAGCGGCATCCTTGAGCTAGCCAGTGGAGAATGCTTACATGCACTAAAAGGCTAACGTGGCCGGCCCGGCGATGTCAACAAAGCGAGGAGAAGCTCGGATTACAACACACACCGAGGGAGAGTGACTTCATTCTCTTCTCAGGTAGATATTACTCCTCTATATCTTTACATAGACAATAGTTATTTGCTGCTATATTAATGCTCTGGACACCAAATAGAGCACCTTTAAGATCACTGTTTACATCCCATCTCCTACAAACAGTAGATATCGATTTCATTTAACCACAAGGTGATCTTAGATGATAGATAGATAGTAACTTTATTGATCCCGAGGGAAATTCAAGTTTCCAGCATCACAGTTCCATAGTGCAAACATATTGGTAAAAAGGCACAAGTTAGTAGTACAAAGTATAAAAAATATACCAGATATAAAAATACCAGGAGATGAAGAAAACTGTTAAAAATGAATATAGTGCAGGGTAACAACGGAGATACAGGACTTTTAAAAATGTGAATATACTGTAAAAAGTGATATAGTGCTGGATAATAAAATATAGGAGATATACAGTAGAGACCAGGGGATTAAGAAATGTTAAATATGGAATATAATGCGGGATAAGAACTGATGTAGAGTTGTTGTTTTTTTTTAAATAGACTAAAGTGCAGAATAAAGCAGCAGTGGGTAGAAATTAAGCAAATATGATTAAAAAATGTTAGACAGTAGTGCATGAGACAGGTAATCTGAAAAAAATTATGTGCCTCTGTGTCGTCCAGTGCTCCTAATGGCATCTGCAAGATTTTACAGACCTGTGGAAAACAACCAATCAGAGCCGAGCTGGAGCCTTGGCGTCTCTGAGCAGCTGTCAATCACTCGTGAACTCCGATCAAACGGTCAAACTAGGCAGCGCTGATCAAATATGAATCAATATTCTGTAATGCCTATTTCTCACCTCAAATGTTTTCAGAAACATCTTGTAGTGTACTATTTAGCTGTAAAATGAGAACGTTTGTGACCCGGCAGCCATGTTGAAATAAGTTGAGGAAATATCAAGTACTGCCCACCAGCCGGAGCACAGCCAATAGGAACACTCTCTCTCTCTGAAATGACCTGTGATTGGTCAAAGTCTCCTGTTGCGGGCTAGAATTTTTAAAGCCTGAAAACAGAGCCATGAGGAGGTGCAGAAGTCTAGTTTTCTCTCCGAACACTTGAATTACAACATGCTGAAAGGTTATTATGGATTTTTTGCCCAATGATGCCAAAAATGTTCTGCCTACTGCAGGTTTAATTATTATTTTTCTTACTGTGAACAAGTTCCATCAAAAGGCTGAATATTTTCCGTCCTCTCTACCCTGCCCAGCCCGAAGCTTTATAAATCTTTAAAAACAGGTCATAAATATATTCTTTTATATTTTAAAAATGGCTAATCAATTTTCTAAAACAGCTGGGCACTGTAGTCTTTAGTTAACATTACTGAAGTAAATAGCATATTTGTTGGGGACTATTTTCAGCCACGAATGAATTAACATTTGGTGTTGTAGTGAGTATTTACAGCAGCAGGATTGTGTATGCGGAATTGACAAATTATCTACATTTCCCATGTCCATGGTAATAAAGGAACATGTCGCCAAGTGGCACAGAAGATCCACATGTATATTAGGCTTTGACACATATCAGTAGGATCAAATGGTTTTGGTCTTTTAACAAGATTTGTTGACAATGTCTTATCCTTTAATCATAGAGGTGTCAGAGCAGTAAAACCTCCTATGAGTTGTTTTTAAACGGTCGTTTTAGAGGGCAGGTTGATATGACTGTATAGCTGATTAGCTGTCGGGGCGTTTGACTTGCGTTTTCAATTCAGTGCTTCAGTGAAACAAATGGAGAGTGTATTTAATACTTTTCACTCGCAGACCACACTTTATTGTAATCAAATTTCATTCCCTGTCACTTAGCTACAGTTAACGGCTTTATGTCAATTACACTGCTAACGTGTATTTATGGCACTCATTAGCAATTTGCAATAGTTCCTGTGCTGTTAATCTGTTTCATATGAATTGATGGGGCTCTCACTTCTCTGAATAATGCACTGCAGCAGACTCCACAGGCTGTCAGGTAATGGGTTTCTTTTATTAGTGAATCTAGCTTTAAATGTGATTCAATTTAGCTCGCCTTGTGGGTTTTTGAGCTTTTGTGTATTTTTTTGTGGGCTCAGCTGTAGTAAATGCCTCTATAACGCTCTGAGGAGAACTACACACTATCATTCAAAGTCGTCCTCCCAGGTTATAAACTTCACCATTCATCAACAAAGAGTTACAGTCAAAAACAGGAGTCACTCACATTTCAGTCTCACTCCCATAAATGATTAATTCAGTCTTCTGGCATACAAGTGGAACTCATTATGGAGTTTTAATACCTTTTTTTATTATTTTTCAGTATGCAGTTGTCTTCTATAATCTACTGAGGAATTGATCGTACAGGGTGTCAGGTATAGGCTTAATGTTGCCTCCAGTAGTGAACATCAAGCAAAGAACATTTAGTGGCCCCATTATTATTATTTTTATTAACAATATGACCTACCCAATTATCTGCCAAGTCCTGAGTAGACTTAAAGTGACCTCATTTAGAAAACTTCTATGTGTCTGTCATCCCCAATACCTGATGTCATTTTTATTTTTTACATTAGCTATATTTTCTCATGGTTTGGGGTCCCACAAACCCAACTGCATTATGCTTAATAATAATAATGATAATAATTGGAAAATCATCCACTTTTTTTCTGTTTTCAAATTATTAAAACCCAATATGTAGAAAAGTATTAAAATGGTGATGGTGACAAATAAATCAGTGCTTCCCAAATCCCAAGATGACGTCCTCTAATGCTGCATTCAGAGAATTTTTGACTTTTTATTTCTTAAAAAATACTCAAACCGATTATCAAAATAGTTGCTGATTAATTTAATAGTTTACAACTAGTCGATTAATCGCTGCAGCTCTGTCTTAAACTCTGTGACAACTTCACTTGCAAAACAAGCAGAACAAATATAGCACATGCAACAGTTTTATTACTCACGCAGTCAGCTGGACAAAGTGGTGGAAGCTGAAAGCAGGATCTTCTCTTCTCCAGAAAAAACCCAAGGAAGGTCTCCTGGTCCTCTCCTTTAGTGAGCACACACATGTTTCTCTTAGTCAGTTTTCTCATCTAAAAGTCTCTTAACAATCTGGGTGTGCTAATTGTGATTAGCATATATACATTTTATCACACTACATCTTACTGAAATTGTTCAAAATTATCACACAAGTATTTACCATCCGCAAGCATCATAAGTCCCATTACCCTTTGGTAAACTCAGCATCCACCATGGTTATGGACCTAATTCTCCAGTAGCTTTAATATATACACACACACAGTATGTCAGCTCAGCTCATAGCAGCACTTATCATCTCTCTACCAGTTGTGAATACAACAGTGTTGCCAGATCAGATTGACAGTTTATGGCCTAATCACATCTTAAAAGCTGCCCAATTCAATAAAAACCAGCCCAAGTCACAACTTTGCCAGAAACCCGTAAAACTTTAAAGGTCCCATATCGTGCTCATTTTCAGGTTCATACTTGTATTTAGTGTTTCTAATAGAACATGTTTACATGCTGTAATGTTCAAAAAACACATTATTTTCCTCATACTGTCTGCCTGAATATACCTGTATTCACCCTCTCTGTCTGAAACGCTCCATTTTAGTGCATTTCAATGGAATGCAACAGAATTGCATTGCTAGGCAACAGTTTGGGTCCATGTTTACTTCCTGTCAGCTGATGTTATTTACATACACTGCAACAGGAAATAAACTGGGACACATTTAGAATGTTTACGTTTAAAACCGAGTAATGGTCTATATATTGTATATTTGTGACATCACAAATGGACAGAAATCCTAATGGCTTGTTTCAAACGCATGTATTTCTCCGTATATTGAGCATTTTGATAGTTTAACAGTATTTATAAAGCACTTAAACCTGCTTTGTAATGTAAAAGACCTGAAAATCTCACTTTTTACAATACGGGACCTTTAAAAACCATTACATGCACAATATAAAACACATCATACAAAACTTTGTATCTGCAAATAACTTAAGAAAATGTTAAAATGTTAGATTTATAGGCTATCACAACCCACAAAGAGTGCAGTCAGTTAGTTATCAGTGAGCATTAGAGGGTCTGTTTTTGTTACCTTCATAATATATAGAATATATAGGCGTACCCTTCAATTTCCTCTTCTCTGTCCTTCATCTTGAGCTTGTTAATTGATTACCAAAGCTGATCAGTTTGATTGATTTGTCTTCTTTATTGACAAACAGTGCATTGTAAATGTAAGACTCAGAAAGTTAACAGCTACAAACTCACACACGCACGTTGTACAAACATTGAACTGCACACTTAACAGCACACACACATTATATTACACACACGCACACACACGCGCACACACACATACAAAGATGCACAGGCATACTCACATTATATTACAGCATTATAATACATTACAGTGGGATGCTCTGACTATATGAGCAGTAACACCTATAACAGTATTGTAGGTAAACAGAGAAAGGCAGACTACAGCTGATTACTGAGCTGTTTTTCTTTTTTCAAGAGAAACCAATATACATTACATACATACTGAAAAGTATGGCAAGCAATATAGGAAATAAAATAAATTAAAATTAAATAATTAAAAAGGAGAAAAAAAACTTTTTCTGCATGTCCACAGAGTGTTTACAGCCAGGCTGTTTTAGTTCAGGGTAGTTTGATGAAACACCGTGCATGACTGAACACATGGAGGCTAAAATGAGATGACAAACCCTTCATTTTTGGGTAGAGAAGACCTTTACCTTCACAGTTTTGGGATGAATGCTCTCCTGAAAACCCACAACTGATACTTGCCAATACATCATTAAAAGATATAAGTTGAATAGTGCATCTAAAGAGTAAAACTGAACTTGCTTGCCTTCACACTGTTAGTCGGTGGAGAAGCAGACTGGAAGCAGCAGAGTGAGTTGTGCAGAGAGGTTGTGGGCATTAGGAGAAGAAAGAGGACAGCCGGGTAGAGCAGGGAGAGAGAGGGAGACAAAAAGAGAAAGAGTAATCTCTCCACACCCAGCCTCATTTTTATTCAAACACGAGTGTCGAGCTCTGCCTCTCGCGCCTCCTTTTCCTCTCTTCTACTTCACTTCTCCTCTTGCCCCTTCTATTACCTATTCCCTTTCACTTTTTTCCCTCTCATCTCCAGCCTCTCCTACAGTATCTATTACACCAGAGCAACAGGAGAGGAGAGAAGCAGCCGAGTCGGTCCAGCCTCCAGAAAAAGAAGTGCAATTAAAAGATAAATCCACCCTAAAGCTCTTAAGAGGTCCTTCAGGTGACACACCTTGCATTTCTGGGCCTATTTTATTGTGTGTATTTTCCCATTTCACTGGTTAATTGGCCAAACATAATGCAACATCATGTTGACATATTTCAAGCACAGTTAGAGTGGAGTCTGAATGGAGTTCTCTATCTAAAACATCTGCAGTAAATGCCAGGTTTCGGTGTCAGTCCCTTAGAATCAGAGAGCGAGGGCTTTTGTCTGCAGCTGCCATTTGTATCGCCATTCAACAATGAGAAATTCATCATAGTCGTCCCCATTGACAGAAATCCCAGCAGACCAGAATGCATTGCGGCTGCAAAATGTTTTTGCAAAGGAGAGAGAGACAGTGGTCACTGATGTATATGCCAACCTGTTTCAGAGCAGCGAGTTTCCACACAACACTAAAGTATCATGCAACACTTCATAACAAAATGACGTCCTAATAAACAACACGTATTACAAATAGAGAAACCTCAAAGGATATACATGGGTGGATCTTTCATCTTTAGTACAGTAGCTGTGTCCCAAACCAATACTATATACTGTAGAGATGTGAGGTGGGCGGAGATATTTCGGTGCTCCATCATTTTTCCATTAGACAACAACCCCAGTTACACTTAGTGATAGCTATCCGATCTCAAAAAAGATAAGTGTAAATGCGTCCAAGAAGGATTCAAGACGGACTGAAATCCGATTGTTCAAACCAACTTTGGAGATGAAGGTTAGCTTAGCTAACACCAGCTAAACTGTTATGGTTGTAACTAAACTGCAAAAGTGCAGAAGTTCTTCTTCTTCTAGCAGTTTTGGCAGTTACCATACAGCTTCAGCTTCGTTACCACCTCCTTCTGGACTGGACGAGGGCCGATCCTGATTTGCATTTCGCCCAGCAAACCAAGGTCTGGCCAACAATGTAATGACGAAGTGCAATCGAAAGTGTCTTGAATCTCATCAGTTTTTGAGTGGTGGTGTCCGTTTTTTTCTTCACATGCACAGGCACATGGGTGACATGATTCACATTCCTGCCAATAGTTTCACATTACTACTGTACATTTTAAACACAGGTGGTGATAATGCGCCAAGAAATGCTGCAATGCGCCAGTGAAAGGCAGAGAAGAAGAAGAAAACTGTAAGCAAGTAAACAAGTAAAAAAAAAAGGTAGATTTAAAATGTTAAAACTAATATAATGTGTTCTATAGACCATTTCAAACTTGACAACATAAACACTGTAAATGTACTTCCTGTTGAGATGCTTGTTAATGCAGACAGGAAGTAAACTTGGACCAAAGCTGTTGCCCTAGCAACAGAATGGCAATGAAACGGTCTATAAGGAAAGAAAATACATTCAATGTGCTTGTTAGACCTCGAGGATACAAACAATGAGTTTTGGTGAGTAACACTGAATACATACACCGACGCATGTCAGTAAAACTGCAACTTTCAAATGTCAAGTGTCCAATAACAGCTCAAAAATCAAGATCTTTTGAGTATACTCGTCACATTTCCAGCGAGAACACACTACTCCATCTCTACTCAAAACCTGCTAAGATTGTAGCATGTACTGTAGTATGACATTGGGACACAGCTAGTGTCTTAGGGAAATATTGAATCTTTAAAAAGTCTACAGTGTATTAGAGCAAAATATGCTGTAAAATAGAAACAAATAATAAAGAATGGCAAAAATTTCAAGGATGGACTTTCATTGGAAGCTTGGTGATTTAGTTTTTTAACATAAGACCCTTCATAAAAAAAGAAAAACATTTTAAAAGCATGATGTCAAAACGTCCCACTTTCAATAAAAAAGATTAAAAAATGTAATTTAGCCTTGAAGTACAAAAATGCGCCCGACATTCAGCATTGATATAATCAGAAAGCGTATTAACTCTGGCTACTGTTCATTGCCTGAAAGTGTATCTCTCTGTTTTCTTGTATACGAGTCTAGCTCACATACACAAATAGAAAACTCTCAAAGGATTTAGTAACATGTTCCTCACTTTTAGGGGCTGGATTTAGGGTGGATTTAACTTTTAATAAGCAAACGAACATCAAACACAGTTTTCTCCTTGAACTCTTAAAGCACTTCATCTTGTATTAATCCTTTCATATAGTGCATGATTTCACAATAAACGATCCCGTTTTATGCAGCAATGTGGACGAAACTGTTGTGTTCCTGAGATATCCTCTCTTTGTGCTCAAACCAACATGTCGGAGTATAAATACAAGACGTGCTGTAGATCATTTACGCCTTCATTGTCTTTTCACGAACACTGACACAGGGACATGTGAAATGCCTCTGAAAGCTCACATCTAACCTTGTTAAATAGAAGAAAAAAATGAAGCAAAGGATAGACACATCACACTTAGCTACATGTTACGTAATGTATTAAGAAGCCTGCCTGTGTTGATAGCTTTTATTTCTTCTGGGTGATATTGTTTAGATGGCGTTCAATATGAGCTTTTAGGCACACTCATCTCTCTCCCCGAGCTAGCGCCGAAACTGTTTTCCCACCGGCATCTATTTACAATGAATTACGCCTCTGAACCACTGACAGTTGATCTCAATACCTCCTGATAAAATGTTCAATATGCTATCGTTTCTGGGCAACAAATTCAATTCCGGTCATGCCGGCAAAGCAGAGTTTTGCCAGAAAAATGGAAACTGAAATGTTTAAAAAATAGTCGCGGACCTCTCAATGTCACATAAATAAAAGAGTTTGGGCCGTCCCGGCGATGGAGAGCATTGGTGTGAGACAAACACAAACACGTCGTCCTGCAGGACGTGTCAGCAGTAAAAAACGTGTCGAAAGCAAACAACTAAATACTGTCACTTGTCATTGTGAGCACACGGCTCCGAGGGGATGACAAATAAAAATCACGACATCCAATCAGGGCTGCAGACTGGTAATCCTCGGGATGTGGGGGCACACGCATGACCAGAGGTTTGGGCTAAAGGCGGAGCGAGCCTGCTGTTGTTTCACAGCTGGTAATCTGCTCAGTGCTGAGATAAAAGAGATCTCCCAGTGCTTCTCCACCAGTGTGCCCAAGAGTGAGATCAGGCCTTCTTGATAATAACATATTTTGTGAAGACTAGTGAGTCAAACATCACATTTCAGCACCAAAACATGATAGATATGCCAGCGATTTCCTTCTTCCCAGCATTTTGTATTTCACTATCTTTCCTCTGACTTGTCTGAGAAATCAGTCTTTGCCGCTTGTAAATTAGCGTTGCGTAACACCCGCCATGGAAAAGGTTGCTGTCCGCTGATGTGAACGTGGATAAGTCACTTCATGTCGTTTCATCTGCGAACTGACGCGACAGTATTAATCACTGATGTCAATCGGGAGGAAATGCGGCTGTCAAAACAGACTCTGACAACAGTGACATATCCGGCAGCCAATGAATGAAAAAATGAATTGATACAAAGGCCCCCGCCTGCCTGGCTGCCTGCTGTAGAGCGATTACCATCTGGACGGCGGCCATACCGTTTTGACTGAAATGAGATTTGTTTCATGCGTGGACAGTACATGAGCATTGGATTTCTGGTGTGTCCATGCGTTGTATTAATGCCTGACTGGCAGTCGGCTTTAGGATTTGCAGCCAAATCACAAGAACATTGGATGAGAATACCTTTTCTCTGGCCACTGCTGTGTGTTCACAACAGGTGCGTCTCAGCAGCTGGTAATGACTCAATATCTGCAGTCTGCTCTTCTCCTTTACTTTTAAGTCTGCAGTTGCTTCCTAGACTTATTACACTGCAATGGTTTAATATGTCTTTATCTGATTTTCTTTCTGTTTCCCAGTCTGTAATTGCCTTTACTCATGGGGTGTGTGTGCTGATTGTAAAACATCATCCATTATGAGTAACCTCTGAATTAAGTATTTTAAGTAGGCCAGGCTTTGATAGCTCACTGTGTGGAGGAGTTTATCTTTTCCCTTTTGCTGCATGGAAAGTAAAAAAAATAGAACCTATTTTTCCTATTTTTTTTTGTCTGCAGTCCACAGCACAACAAAAGTTTGTTCCAGTGACGAATCAGGCGGAGGAAGATAATCATAGAGAGCTCACAAAATACTCCAGTGGCAATTAATTGTTCGATACTGTTGGCAAAAAGTGAAAGCAAACAGGAAATAAACATCCCATATCATAATATGTACAGACTCTTCAATATGAAGACGGATTCACAAAGTCCCATTTAACTGTTGGCTCTTGTCTGGATTCAAATAGTAGCAATTTTCACCAACACACTGAAGTAGTCTCAACAAGACATACTGGAGATAACGAAGCCTACGATGGGTCTCCAGAAAATACAGTTTTAAAAGACCTCGTCAGGCTTTTAGTCCAGTTTGTGTCCCTTCATATAAATGTCAGTTTCCTCTTCACAGTAGCGTGTTTGTGTGATTTATCCTTACATAAAAACCAGGCCATGTCGCCCTTGACTCAAACAGTCAAGCTGGTAAAAACTGGTCTGTGGATTTCAATGATGGAAGTAATCTTGCAGGGAGATTTTGGTGGGAGAGGGAATGGGGGGGTTTGTGATTGTCCCCGACAGAAAAGTCCAGACACTAGTTTGTTTTTTTGTTTTGCAGTCACAAATCATGTCTGCCTTGTTTTTCCTCTTGCACTAACTCAGCATTGAATTCCCTCAAAGAGGCATTTAGTTTAAATCAATTTGCTAAATGGTGTGAGAGAAGTCTGTCCAATGACTGAAGGAGGGACCTGCTGAGGCCACGCAGACACACAAATGGCCACAGTGATTGTTTAAAAACACGTAAAGTGGTTTAGAGCTCCAAGACTGAAGTGTATGTGGGTAAAACAAGAAGTGTAAAGATGACAGCCTGCTCGTTCAGACTGTACACATGTCAAATATCTCATACTGTGTGTCACTCCCCTGTGTGGTTACACAGATTCAGTAGGAGACTGGTCATCTACGTTGTGCCTCATCGACTGAACACTGGTCAGGATTTTCTTCTGGTGTCCGGCAAGAGACACGCCAATCCTCTGAAGATCTCTGGAAAAACACAAAGAGAGGCACAGATGTGAGGTTGCATCATCATCAGAAACACATCATATTAATACAGCTACTTTTAAAAGGTGGTATGTGTCAGCCCTGTCTCCTTTTGTCAAAGATTATGTTTGTCTTTGACCTCATACAAATACATTTGTAATGATAGTCCGCGGACGGCTGCAGCAACTGACGTAGTAAAACGAGCGACGTGCAGAGCAACATACCTTTTTAGCCTATATAAGTTCATATACATCACTTTATATGGGCTATATGGGCAGATGACTCTTCATAGGATCTAACACAGGCCTGGATTTTTAAATTAGAATTTAACTCACACAACACAACATTAATTTGTGTCACAAAGTTTAGTTTAGTTTCAATACTAAGACGAATTTGTTCAGAAAGATTTAACGCCTATTTCCTCCCTGAGTAGCTGTTCCTCATCCATTAAAAGTGTTTTAAATACAGTTCAGTGGCACAGAGTCAATTCTGTGTGGCTTTATCTGCTGTCTCCACACTGGTGCTATGTTAAAGTATACTTAATTAATCCCTGTGGGGAAACTCATCCTCTATGTTTGACCCACAGTGTAGCAGACAGGGAACAGCTCCAGGTCTGGGGTTTGGTGCCTCGGTCAAAGATAATGGCAGGAGAAGTGGCCACATCTCAGAGAGAAGCAGGGATGCCTCATTTAAAGGCTTGTTTAGGCAGGAAAAGCAACAATCGACCCATTCTTTAAATAGCTAACGACACAATGCATCCTCACACTGCATTATACTAAGTAAATGAAGCTAAAACTCACAGAATTTCTCACAATGGCAGATGGTGAAAGGAGTGAAATGCTGATTAAAAAACTCGCTTCCAACACATTCACTATATTCAAAGAGAGAACAAACCACAAGCAGAAACACCAGGTACGCCAGGTACATGAGATAGCGACATGAAATCTTTAAAGAAACAACAGCATCACTAATATCGCTTGGAGGAAAGAGGCTTGTTATTATTTTCATTTTCAAATTGTTTACAGCAATTACAGTTTATCTGACAGAGTTACATTGATGTTCTGTAATTGTACTCAAAGTATTTTATATCATGATGAAAAGAAGAAGAAAGGATAGAAGTAAGTAAAGTCTGGGAGATTGTTCAGAGAGACAGACTGGCGTACACATGGACCAGCAGTCAGCCAACCAGCCGCCCTGCCAGTTGTCCAACTAACAAGACACCGACTTGGCAGGTGAGCAGTGTGAGACGTAGGCAGGGAGAGACAGACACACAAAAACAGAGAGGCAGTTAAACGGGTAGACTCACTCGGCCGTGATTTGTGTGACGAGCGGCAAGGAAGTGAAGCCCGAGCCCAGGAAGGAGTCTCGATACTGGGTCATCTTCAACGCAGCCAGCCAGTCTTCAACAGAGCTCACCCTGCTCAGGTCTGGAGCTCCGCGGTCTAACAAGGGATGATGGGGAGGACTGCAGACAGCGGATACAATAGGAGAAACAAAAATAGTGTTTCACTGAGACATGAAGAGTGTGTTTGTGTATGTAAATGAGTTTGTATCTCTCCTCACCCAGGGGGGACGTTGTTGGTGCCGGCTTTGAGAGATGCAGGGTTGCGTATCATTTTGTCCAACATGCTGACAATATCGGGGAACTTTGGCCGTGCGTTCCTGTCTTTCTGCCAGCAGTCCAGCATCAGCTGGTGCAGCACCACCGGACAGTCCATGGGAGCTGGCAGCCTGAAGTCCTGCTCGATGGCATTTATCACCTGGGACACAGTGAGAGAGGGGAGGAGGGAGAAGAGGCAAGAGACAAACCCACAGAGGATTAATAGCTGACTCTCAGCTCATTGTTTTACGGCCAATAGCTTTACTGTTTTGGTTCAGTCTCACAAGAACACGAACGAAAGACATTTTAAGGTGACCAAAATGTTATAATTAACATTCTTGAAGTGAAAACACACTTTGAAAGGGTTAAAGTTGTAAAATGAAAACACAACTCCCAGACCGGACAACGTCGTGGTAGTGAACTGTCAATCACAATGTAGCCACGCCCAAAAGCATACCCTGCTGTATGGTCTATTTGACTCTAAATAGGACCATAATTCACTAAATGAACATCATGCTGTATTGAAGAAGACTTGAAACTAGTGATTGAGACCATAAACTCATGTTTACAATGTTTACTGAGGGAATAAATCAAGAGAGAAGTAGGCTCATTTTCTCATAGACGTCTATACAATCAGACTTCTTTTTGCAACCAGAGGAGTCGCCCCCTGCTGGCTGTTAGAAAGAATGCAAGTTTAAGGCACTTCCACATTGGCTTCACTTTTCAGACCCAGAGGCATCAAACAGCAGACAGACAAAGTTAGCAACTAGCAGCTGAACATAGTGGAACAATTAGCAGCTAAAAAGCCAGATGTTTCCCTCAAGCGTTGGTGGAGACCAAAATAGAGCTAAAAAATTGAGTAAATACTGGATTTACAGGTCGCCAGATACACATGTCCAAATAAATGCTAATGTCGCTTCATACCTGCTAGATGTGTTAATAGCAACTTTACTGTTAGCAACTGCTAATGCATTCATTATATCAACTTTGTGAGGTTATAATATGTCAGTGTTGTGTTGTAGCTTGTTCCGCTGCCCAGCCAGAAATATCAACACGGCTTTATGCTATAATATAAAAGACAGTGAAATGGCAGTTAAAGCATCTTACAGCGTCTTATTATATTATATTATATCAAATTATATTACATTATTATTATATATATAATGTGACAGAGTTCCAGGGTTGATGGGATATGTGGGCAGGGTATAATTTTAAGAGGGATTTGATCAAATCATTCAAGGATTTGATTGCTGGGAAGCGATTTAGTGAGCACAGTGTCTCTGGGGAACTACTGCAGTTTGAAACAATTGTAGAGAAGTATTTGCCTCCACCTACACCTCCATCACCCACATTATTGAATGAGGAGGCAGAGAAAGAAGGATAAATTAATAAATTCCAGCCACTTAGACTGCATCTACATCTTTTTTTTTGCGTTCTGATATCCAAACACTCGCCTGTGACCCAGGATAATGTTCAGCTAGCTATTACGACCCACAAATTAATGAGGTCAAGTGTTGTCTAATGTAATGGAAATGTTAGACAGTGGCTCTAAACTCACATTTAATTGGATGAAAAATATATTCACAGATATATTTGACATGTATGAGACACAGTATGAGGACTATTTTTCTGTGTTTTTAAACATGCTGACTTTTCCAGTCGGGGAAATGAGAGATGTAAATGACAGAGAGGAGAAAATATTTTGAAAGAAATTTATTTTTGTGATCAGACATCAGTAAATTGCCCCCAGCATGGTGCTGGTCTGTGATACTCAGGATATCAAAGGGATGAAAGAGGCAAAAAAAGATGCAGAAGTTGCTCTCTCTCTGCTGTTTAGGGGACGCTTTATATTTTACTCTCAAGTTTTGATTTGTGACTTCCTGTTGGCAGAGAAGAGTTCAGTCTTCTCTGTTACAGCTCCTTTGTGAGTTTGAAAGGTGTGTTTTAACAGAAGACTCTTGCCTCGTTCAGCTTTAATTAAAACTACAGAAAAAATGAAAACTTGGATTAGTTAAGAAGATTCAATTTCCATTTGAGAACTCCATCCTCACACAGCGTGCAGTCGCACAGTATATCATCCAGATATTCATCGCTAAGCAGCGGTGACGCCTGCTGCAGTGTCTGATGTCGAGGCAGGTAGTTTTACACAGAGGAGCTTTTGATTTCATTATGCCAGTGCAGGTATTGAGAATGATAAGGATCTGTCGAGGCTTTTCTCTGAAAACTTTTAGGCAAGAATTTTGTACTGCAGAGAGGTTGGGCTAAATACGCCGGCGTAACTTGCAGAAGTGCAGAATGTAATTATCCCGAACATCACACAATCCAAAAACTCCTTTGACTCAAAGAGTAACTAGCTGCCTTGCCACCTACAAAATGTAATCAAAGAAAGAAAAAAGTTCTGTGATCATTATCTCAAATCATTCACGCCCCCTGAGCCAGGAAAGTGAGAATAACTGTTTAAATATCTCCCAAACTCTAATTACGATAGTTGTAATGTTAAAAACTCACATTGTTGTGTAGCCTGATGGCCTGGATTAAAACATTTTCTGCTTGGAAAGATTTAATATCTATCTTTCATCTTTCTTCTCACCCTATACACTCTATTCTTCAAAGGCTCGATGAATATTTTTCATGTAAACAAACCCTTTATGGCATCAGGAATCAGATGGGCTGCAACCTTTTGTAATGACAACCGTGTGGAAGCTGACAGTGTCAGCATCAGTATTGTTTGAATGTAACAATACTGAGCAATATGAGAAAGTACTTCCCAAAGTACTACTTAAACCATCCATATATTCAAAGGAAATGTTTAGGAAATCAGCTTATTTGCTTTCTTAGTAAGAGTAAGATGAGCAGATCGATGCCACTCTCTTTGTACAGTAATTATGAAGCTACAAACAGCCGCTGGTTAGTTTAGTTCAATTTAAAGACTGGTCTGCACATGAGGTTGCCACACAAAAGTTGACTCCAGGAAATCACTGCACCCAAGAAATAGTCACACAAACCCCCGCAAAACCACCTTTGTCGTTTTCACACTTCAGTTTTTGTACATATTAAAAAAAACAAGGCATAAGGTGATGAATTCTGATCTTTAGAGGCGCTGGTAGTAGGGCTGCACGATTATGGCCAAAATGATAATCCAGATTATTTTGATCAATATTGAGATCACAATAATTTATCACGATTATTCATAGATTTTAGGCACAAACTATTTTTATTGCAATTTCACATTTAAATGAACAGAGCACTGCTTTCACTTCCACGTTGTGCTGCATTTCAACCGTCAAAAATTCTAATTGTCTAATTGTTTACACTGTTATTGTCATCTATAGTGGTTACTTGCATAAAAACACACAATTAAAAAAGATATGACTGTAGTTCTATTTAAATATTTGCTTTGATTAAAACAAATCGTGCCATTAGTAGTTCTAATTATATTATAAGCTGCTTAGAGCTTGTGGTGGAAGTTAAACAGTTGGGAAGTTAAACCGGTCATAATCCCTATTATCTATTTTACATTGCTGTGAAAACATCTCCTTCAAAAAACTGGATGTATTCAAGTTTCTCGCAAAAAACGGCATTTTACAAGATTACATCTGAACGCATCATTCATGATATATATAATTCCATATAATTTAACATCGGTCTGATGAAGAATCACAGTCTGATTAAGTTAGTTGTTCCAAATGTTTGAAGGTTGTTCCTCTACGGCTAATTTTGGACTTGCAGTTGTTATAAATTGCAGCTTTATGTCTTCTTCACTCACAATGAAGAACTTCCACACCGACGACATGTTGTGTGTGTGTGACGTTACTGACTGTGCCTAAGCCTAACCAATCTCACTCCTCATGCCTAAACCTAGCCAATAAGAAGCAGAGTAGGGCGGGTCAAGCCTACACTAAAGCAGGATTTGTAATTCAGCTTGCAGGTAGTCCTCGATCTCTCTCTGCAAGATAGTGTTAAAGTGTTAAGTGTTAAACTATTCCTTTAAATTAACGTTATTACAGTCATATTAGCCAGAAGTTATAGGTAAATTAGTTTAAGGTCAATAAATTCAGAATCTTTTTTTTATGTTTTTTGTCTGCTAGTCACCATTCCCTCGGTTGTCCCCAGTGTGTTCCCAACCATCCTCCATCACCTGCACACCTGCTCATTATCTTCCCAAGTTTACCCCGTAGCAGTGCTCTGCCAGATTTTCCATTGTGCCTTGCTGCCAAAGCGTTCCAGTCTTTTTTCTTATTTTCTTGCCTTATTTTATGACTTCTGCCTGTTTCTGGACTTTTACCTGCCTGCTTTCCCGCCATTCTCCTTGCTTTTGTCGTTGACCTAGTTAATGTTGTATTAACTCCACCTGTTCTGTCTGTGATTCGAGCTTTTGAGTGCAAACCTTGCTTCAAAATCGAATCTGTTGCATTGTGTCTTGAGTTTTGGTGCTGCTGCTGGATTCTGCCTTTAACAAAGCGGATGTGCCATAAAGACTCCTTGAAATAATACCTTTTTTTATTTTTTCAGCACTCCCCGTGAATATAAAGTTACTAGCCCATGTCAGTGTACTTGTAAGCCTACCTAACAGTAAGCTGAGGGAATGCGGTGCTTCGACTAAATTCAGCACCGGGGATTTGTCTGCTCGCTTCCTGAACTCTACTTGACCCCGACACACTTCTCATGCTTTGTGCCGCATAAATTCTCTCTAAGCACCGCTGTCAATCAAAATAGCAGCGAGTGTAGTAAAACATCACAGGTCTCTTTCATGATTAATTCATGTCGAACACAGCACCTGTGGTGGCTTCCGCTGACAATTTCACCGTTCGGTGTTCTTTGAAATCCTATGTGTGTGTGTGTGTGTGGGGTGGTGTGTGTGTGTGCTTTTATACATGTCTGCCTGCATGTGTGTGGTTCAGCTGTGTGTGTGTAGCATGTGTGAGTTTAGGGTGTGAGGTTCATGCATAGTTAATGCCCCAGCAGACCCTCGTTAGCTACAGTGGTAACACACACTTTCCCCATCATTATACACTGTCTGTGCCATTATAAAACTGTCTCTGTCATTATAGTGGCTCTCTGTCATTACTGCTGCATAGACTGCTTCTATTGCTGAGGAGCGACCGTAGGGGAATGAGGGGTGAGGCTGCGAGGGGAGGAGGTGAGGCGAGACAGCAGGGGGGGAGGTAAGAGGCAGAGGGGAAAAGTGTGAAATAAGGAGAAAGAGATGGTTAAGGTGATGTAAATGCTCGACAGGGAAACGGTTCTCTGCTGACAAAAACGGGGGAATTATTTATTTTTATTAGCTGAAAATGTGTGTCTGTCATACAGTTGGAAGTACTAATTAACTCCTCATCAATGGGAAAGCTAACCAGATGGAGAAACGTCTGAAAATGTGAAAGATTAGACAAAAAAAGCTGGAAATATTTCTTAAAAGAACGTTATTAAAAGTATTTCCCAGGGGATAAACACAACTGAGGCCAATCAGCAATGTTTGGTACGATTTTCCGCGGCAACAAAATTTATGTTGTAGCTTAAATTCAAGACAAACTGGAGGCTTGTAAAATTCCCAGGCTCACTCTGTATCACAGCCATTAGATATATAGTTTCAGAAAGCAAGAATTGAGATATAGAGCCTCGGTGCTTTGAAGTGGGTTTTAGTGCCAAAACTAACTATAATCTGAGTATCACATTTCTTCTCGGAAAAGAAACCTAAAAATAAAAATGTCAGCAATCCGATCTTCTGGAACCTCCTTTTTCATGTACTGTACGGGATCCCCTTTAGGTTTAAACTGTAAAATTGAAAACTCATCCTAAAGAAAGATACATAAAACTGCACTTCTTTTTTAAAATGTCAATCATTTCCAGCCTTAAAAAACACACAATGAGGATAAATGAAACCTCAAACCACTTTCTATCATTGTGATCCCAGCAAAAAAGAAAAAAATAAGGTATCAAAATGCTGCGGAAAATTGATCATACTGTGCAGGTAATTGGAATAAAGTTGTCAAGACAATGAAAAATTCCCAGAAGAAAAGATCATCTGGAAAACAAACTCCTGATGCCTTTTTGGTCTGATGTTCCAGGGAACAAACATTTCTGTGACACTTAAATTGATGTCCTCATTTTCCGTGTGTTTTCCAAGACATGCAGACACCCCGCTGTGAGAGACGGCAAAGGAAACAAACAAGCATCCCCCAACCCACACCCACACACACGCACACACATACACACACACATACACACACTCAGCCTCCAGAAAGGCAGTGTGTGACATAAAAAAATGGGTAAATGTATGCAATCTTATACAGTCGCAGACATCAATGAGAACACAAGAAAACAACAGAAAGACTCTTTTTCTCTCTCAGACACACGACCCCACACACTCACACACTCGCACACATTCACACACACAAGCATGCAGTGACTCACATCTTGGTTGCTCATGTCCCAGTAAGGCCTCTCTCCGTATGACATCACCTCCCAGGTGACGATCCCATAACTCCAGACATCTGAAGCCGACGTAAACTTCCTGTAGGCGATTGCCTCCGGAGCCGTCCACCGCACCGGGATTTTACCGCCCTGAGAGAAAAAGAAAAGGGAAGAAGAGAGGGGAAGATAAATGATGGGGAGAAAATTAGGAGAAAATGTTTTGCTGTTTAGTTCCACTCTTGAAATGCACACTTACACATTCATCACAGTACTAAACAGAGGCCGTAGGCAGCATATATCTGCAACAGTACGTCATAAAGGTGAGGACTGACTATTAATGTAATGGTCATCACTATCCTTACAGGGACATACGGTATGTCACCATATGCTGTTTTCAATGGGAGAATGATACTGTAGTGAACACCTTATTTTTCCTAATTTGTTTACCTCTACTGTGCAAGTGAAGACAAAGCACATGTTTTATAATGTAGTAAGAAAGATAACATGCATCCATTCCACTCTTTCTCCAATCTTGTCTCCTCTAATGAAGGCAGTGTGAAGACGGCGTGCTAACTTGGGAGTCCAGGAAAAAAGGAAATACTGCTACGTGTTGGTTTGACTTCACTTTTCATAGGAATATATCAACTGTGTAAACTAGGGTTGTCATGATATCAGATTTTCACTACACGATTATCGTGGACAAAATAATTCACAATAATTAATCAAAATTTTATCAAAATCACAATATGGCCAACTGCAATTTTCAAATCGCAGGAGGTGCAATATGTGTTAAATTATATATTGTTGTGCTGCAGAGATGTCCTGGCCTAGACACATCATATTCTATTGCCTTAAGAAAAAATCTTTGTTTGGTACAGATCCCTGAAAAAAAATAAAAAACAATCATTTTGATATGTTTTTCAGTGAAAATGAGAATAATGAAGTAAAAAATATCATTCCCTTTAATATTGCAAATTATCGCAAATGCAATACCACTCAAATAATCCAATCTATAAAAAATTTGAAGAACAAAATAATGATAATGGTTTCAGTCAAAGCCATCTTTAACTTTGTTTATGTGCATTTTGTCTCTTTTTTTGGCAAATTAATGAAACTCAAAATCCGAGTATAAGAGGTGGAGAGAGAGTCTGTAACCATAACTGTACAAAAACGTGATTTAAGAGTCGCTGGATTATTTATATTATTATTTATTAATAGCTTCACAGGGCCGCTAGCATGACTATAGACTTTAACTGTTGGTTTATTTCAATGTGTTTGGAACGGTCCAGCCTCTCACACAGTTATTTAAATTACCAGGAGGAAGTTTGCCATCTTTTAGCCACAGTAGAAATGCAGCGTTAGTGTACATTTATTGCGTGTTCCCTGTGAGTGTGTGAGTGTGTGAGTCCTCACCAGTGAGCTGGTGTAGGTGGGGTCAGAGGTGTCCTCCTCCAGATATCGTGATAATCCAAAGTCAGACACCTTACACACCAGGTTACTGTTAACCAGGATGTTCCGAGCAGCCAGGTCCCGGTGAACATAACTCATTTCCGCCAGGTACCTGTAACATCAACAGGATTTATTGTGTGGATGTGTGTGTTATCCATTGCCAGCTACCTGGGCTACTATAAAAAGCTGATGGGATTTAGTGTGTGTGTGTTATCACCGCCAGCCACCTTTGATCAAATAGGAATGGGATTTAATGTCTGTGTACATGTACATGTTTGTGTGTTATCACAGCCAGATACCTGCAATAAAACACAGATAGGATCTAGTGAGCGTGTGTGTGTGTGTGTGTGTGTATGAGCAGTGTATCAAGCTGCCAAGCCGACAAGTTGTGGTGCTCTTAACGGGAATAAATAGAGTTTGTGTTTTATGTTCATGTGTGTATGAATGTGTGTGTGTGTGTGTGTATGTGCGTGTGTGTGTGTGAGAGAGAGATCTCAAGCTGCTGATGTCAGATTGCGTAGAACATAAGTCCCGACAGTATTAGATCACCACATGAAATCTCAATGACACATAATTTGTAATGTTACATAAAAATCTAATTTCACAATGTCTGAAAAAGTTTCTTCTTCTCCTTTATAATAAAAATGGATTTGTGTAGCAGGAGTGTGTGTGTGTGTGCGTGTACCTCATTCCAGACGCGATGCCCCTCAGCATACCAACCAGCTGGATCACTGGGAACTGCCCATCATTTTGCTGCAAAACCAAAAAGCATGACAGGATTATTTTTATTTACCGTTATCTGACTTTTTCACTTTATTTATTTTGAGGAAGTCAATATGTCAGTATTTCACATAAAATGTCATGAGAGGAGCTGTAACAAACAACTTTGGGCGAAAAATAAAATACTTTTTTTCAAACCAGATGACAGTTACATGTTACAGAGTGTGGCTGTGATGTGATTAAGGTTTATGTGCGAAACGGAGCACAGAAACACAACAGAACTGGTGTTTTTGAAATATGACTTTCATGTTTCGACTTCAATCTTCAATCTTCTATCAATATTAAGGCCTTCGGTCTTGGGTTAGGTGTCTGGGTTAGGGTTAGGGGTTGAGTCAGTATGCTTAAAAGTGCTTGTGACATCATAAAACAGAGTCTAAAATCTCCTGCCCCCACAATTTCCAGTATCCAGTGGGCTTTGTTCAAACATTTTTGTAACTTTCCTAATGCATAGTTTAGACTGCACAACTTTAGTCTTGATTTTCCACTCACTGACAGTTTTGGAGCCCCCTGACAAAAGCCCCAGATCAGACGCAAATCGGTCTTGTTTCAGTTCTTTCAAATCGGCGCTCAAGCATCATGTGTGAACTGCTCAAAGATGCGAGCCATCCAAATGGTTCGCCGATTCATTGCAGATGCATTCCAGACATCTAGCCTGTTAAATACGTGGATCTGTCGGGGACTCCGTCAGGGAGCTACAGCCAATGAGAGCGCAAGACATGTGTTGAGGGGAAACTGTATCAATAGGAACTTAACTGTGTGTGTTGCATTTGCAACACAGACCAAAGTTGTTTTTGGACCTAGAGAAAACAGGCTGGTAAATAGTAAAGACGTGTGGAGACGGGCAATTTTTGTGAACACGTGTGCCGATGACAACATCAACAAGCACGACTACGCCTATGTCACTTCTCGTGTGTGTTTTCATGACAAAACGTAGTTTGGAGACCTCATCTGGGATTAAAGTCTCCCGATTACAAGAGAACAAGTTGTGTAGTGTGAACAGTACAGCGATCTGACGACTTTGAAAGTCATCTAGTGTGAACTTGGCTTAAATCGACACCACATCTTTGTCATCTTAATTTGAGAACTCATGCTGCATGTCTATAGTTTGTCCTGTACAGTACGAGATGCTAGTTAAGCGATTATTTTCGCTTTGATTAGAATGAAGCAGGTTGACCAACACTGCACACACGAGGCTGTAAAACAGGCTCGGAGAGTTAATAAAGTAAGAATTAATTATGCTGTTTTTTTCCCTTTGGAGAACAGTTCAGCTAACCAAAGATGTTTTTAAGCTGGAATGATTAAGCAGGGACTTTGATATTATTCATGGATGGGTTTTAGCTGTCCCGTAGATGTACAGTATGTAATATGATATTAACGTGGTGCATCATATAATTGAAAACATTATATTCAGATCATTAGGAGGAGGTGTTTATAGAATGATGAAACCATTTTTGAGAATTAATCCTTAATGTGCATGAGCAAACATAACATTCCTGAACAGAATAATAAAAAATCAACAGTAAAACCAGATATTTTGAGGAGCTGGAGACTTGTTGTTGTTATGAGACATGTTTACGAAAACCTTTTTGCTATTTTGCTCTTTGCAGCTTTGGGCCAGACAGTCTCTGTCTCTTATAAACATCCCTGCTGACATAGTTGCAGTTGAAGGTGCGTGTGTGTCTTTTAATTCACTTTGTGCATCAAACCGCGTCTTTGATGCTCTTCTAGCCTAATCCTCTGCAGGCAAAACCTTCTTCTACGTGCACACACACACACACACACACACACACACACACACACACACACACACACACACACACACACACACACACACACACACACACACACACACACAGACAGAGACACAGATTGATCCTCTGGGTCTTGCGCCTGCAAAATGGTCACGCTAGGACAGCAACACCAGTGAGATCGATCATCGTGTGTGTGTGTGTGTGTGTGTGTGTGTGAGTCAGCGGATGATTTCTGAGTCAAAAGGGGTCACGCTGTGAGAACCAAACATCAAAGAGTTTCTCTTTCTGTCTTTAGAGGCACCTCGAAAGGAGGGCAGATCAAAGAGACGGACAGACTGACAGACGTGTTCGCAGGAAGAGGAGGAAAGAGCAGCGGAAGGAAAAGAGAGGAGAAGAAGAGGAGCACGGAGGTTGTTTCTGTCTTTGTGTCTCTTTCTCCCAAAACTCCCACTCCACTCCTCCCCTCTACGTCTCTTTTCTGTTTGGGTATTTTATGTGTTTGGACTATAGACCATCTCAATGGAATCGCATTGCTAGGCAACAAGTTCGGTCCATGTTTACTTCCTGTCAGCTGATGTCATTCACTTACACTGCAACAGGAAATAAACAGGGGTTGCGTCCGAAATCCCATACTAGTATGCTAAAACAGTATGTGAGATATTTTAGTATGTCCAACACCTTAGTGTGAAACCAATACTACGTGAATTGCATACTATTTCCTGTGAAATACTACAGTATGCAACGCTGGATACTACGGCGGCATAAATATCCCACAATACAATGTGACAACGTTCAAAACAGACATTGACGGACAGCTCTGTAACGTCAATAACTCTTCAATTTAACTGTAAGTAGATTTCACTTTGCTAGGCGTGATACATTCACACACAACATTTGCAGCTTTAATACATAAATATTTGTATTGATATCAGAGTTTGGGGTAATTGTAGTTGTGCAGTACACATGCCTGCACTTACACTGCATCTACACTGATAAAATAGCTCCACATGTATAGTATATGTCTGTGTGAACAGTGTGTATGTGTTATTTACCCTGAGAAACGAGTCAAGTGCTCCGTTCTCCATGAACTCGGTGATGATCATCGTAGGCCGGCTCTTGGTGACCACCCCCTCCAGTCTGATGATGTTTGGTTGGTCAAACTGTCCCATGATCGACGCCTCGGACAGGAAGTCCCTCCTCTGCCTCTCGGAGTAGCCAACCTTCAGGGTCTTGATGGCCACGAGAATTTCTTTTTTCCCGACCGGCTTCAGGCGACCTTTGTACACCTCCCCGAACTCACCTGAGGAAGGAGAAAACATTATGTAGTTGAATTTAAAACATTCTGTCTAAAAGCAAAATTAAAAAGGTAAAGTATACATTTAAGGCTCTTCAGAAAAACAATATGTCACACAGCAGGGAAAAACAGGTACATTATTAATTTTTTTTTAATGCTCCTTTGAATTCAGAACCCTTAAATAAATTATTAGACATTAAAAGGGGCGAATAAATACTGTAACTGCATTTTAATCCCATTTTATGATGTATAAATGAGTCACCAGGCCACCAGATGGGCTGAAGTTCATACCATTTGTCTACCATTTATTATTAAAAATCCTCCGGCATATTGTCCTTTGCAGCAGCTGAGTGGGTCAGTAGCGAGAGGGGCAGGGTGTGTTAAACATATAAACACTCTCAGTCTTGGGAGCTGCCCTCTGCACTCTCACGGGCAAATTCACAAAGGATGGATTGTGGCCACTGACACCACCACGAATTGCACATCACTTGCAACCAATACCTGCCCCATCTCAAAGTCCAATTTAGAAAAGATATTGTGCTAATGATAATACAGCGCAAACATGTCCATAAAGTTTTGCAGTAGTGTGCGATTTGTCCTTTTTTTTGCGTCCGATTGCAATTATCCATGTGGCAAAGTATAAATGTTGCCTTTGCGGCAAGAACAGAGTAGACAGAACGATGGCAGAGACGAAAAGAAGAGTGAAATTTTCAGACTGCGAGTTACAGGTCCTGACCAACGAAGTGCATAGGCATTCCTCAAAACGTCAGCCAAGGAATTTAAACGAGAAAGAGAGAAACCATATTTGAGATTTAATATCCCAGCCTGTCAGAGCTCTTCAGTTACCACCAACTCTCTGAAGACACTAATAATTTCACTGTAACTGCATGTGGCTATTATCGCTGATCTTTGTGAATTGGACTGTTTTTAGAGTGAGGCTCATTTGCATAGAAAGGGGCCCATTTTGCACCAAATGTATGCATATTGCATCATTTTAATACGTGCAAATAGCTCAGGAGCACTGAGAGGCTATTTCCTTGGCAGCACAGTGCATTTCACCTTTTGCAGGTGCTTTGAGATTTACACGGTGGCTTTTTGTCTAATTTGTGCAGGTTTAGCGGTCGCGAAAGCCACGCAATCCTTTTGTGAATTCGCCCCTCAGTGTCATACTGATGGTCTTTGAGCAGCTTTGCTCGAGCAGATTGAGGTCAAGGGCTTTGCTCAAGGGGGCACTGATGGTATTTCTGCAGACCGAAAGAACAACAGCATTTGAATCCCCTCAATAGCTCCTCTCAGGGGTGAGAAAAGGTTCGTAGAAGAGGTGGCAAACAAGATAAAAGGGACAATGCCATTATTATTATTGGTACAAGGTGTACACCTGAAGTTTTAGCTTGTGGTTTAAACAAAGGCAGCCGGATGACCTCATGTATAAAGAGACTGTGCTGAAACACAAAGTTCATAGGTTCAGTCCCTGTCTGCAGTTTAAATTGTCTAGTAGGCAACATTTTCTAACTCTGTTCATGAGCCTCGGAGCACCACTTTATTGTCCTGAGGTCTGTATGGTCACAGAGGATTGTTAGCTAGGTAGACTACTTAGCATTAGCCTCCTGAAAAGAGGTAATAACAGGTGTTTTCAGTTATTCTGGCTGATTAGACCTTAGAAGTTGGGCCAGAGCTTTGATGGGAATTTATGAGGTCATAAATCTCATCTACCAATAAAAATGATGAAGGTGTAATTTGTCACGCCCTAACAGGTGCAACAAAGCGAACAGAAGACTCAAGAAGTCCTGAAAAGAGGTCTTATCAGCCAGATTAACTGAAAACACCTGTGTGGAGGTTCAGAGGCTTTAATAACCATTTTGGAGTTCCATAAAGCAGTACTGTGACCCAGTAGGTGTTCCTTATTGTTGATGTTAAACTGATATTGTATGAGAATTGTTCAAATTGGACCAGTCTGTGCAATGTCCCAGAATGCACTTTGTTCAAAACAAAAGCCACACAGTGTGGAGGAGACAAATGCAGTCCTGTGAAAAAAAAAAATATATATTTTATGATTCTCAGTCTTTCCAACATTACCTTTCATAGCCTTTTTTTTAGGGGGGGGGACATAGAAATCGAATAGGAGTAGAACAGACATTGAACTGTTTTCCGTGGTCATTTGACTAGTACAAAAGAAAATGGCGACTGTTGTTTGTTGTTATGGTGACAACAGAACAAACGTCAGTGGGGCAGTTAAGTGTGGTCATGGCTCATGAGGAGGAGAAGCCGTAGCGCTGCCGATGGCCACCAACCAACTGTTCAGCTTATTTTCTGTTACTAGTGTATCATTAAAGCATGGTGGAATTAGCAAACTAGCTAACGACAGTTGTGTCTAGAAGGTAACCCACAAATTGCAAAATCTGATCTGAAATCTACAAAAACTCTCGCGAGACTCGCTGCCGGAGGACCAATCCTAACCTTAACTATTCGAGATCAATGTCTAACCTTAAACAGCTCGCGAGAGTTTCCCCAACTTTTGGGTTCCCTTCTAGACACGACCGCTAACTAGCCAGCTGTCCGCTAGTTAGCTAGCAAGCTAATTCCACCATGCTTTAATGCTACACTAGTTACAGAAAATGAGCCAAACACTCATCTGGCGATAGCAATGTGCTTTCCTACGCTGTGACAAGAGCGTTTGGATGAAGCATTAAGTTTAAAATTGTACTCATGTACTCTGGCTCTCTATGCTTTGTAACGTTAACGTTACTACTCCACTGCTCATTTGAATCGTTACTATAAAACCTCACCTCAGTGAGTTCGCGACTTGTCGTAAGTTGATTTAGTTTAGACAGAAGTTAGCCCACTACAGCGGTCGCAATGGCAACGGTACACATAAAAATGGCCGGATGTCGGTTCTACTATTCTATGGGGGAAACTGTTAAACTAAAATCTTCTTCATGTGTCTTTCGGTATTGATTTCTATATAGGTCGCGATATTGATCTATGAATCGGTTGGTCGTGGTTGGTTGCAATGTCAAAAATATGAACCTAAAATATGAACTTCTTGAACTTATTCAATGTACAGAACATTTCCTACTGTGTTGGAGACACAGATGTCTTTTGTCAAAATAAATGCAGCCATATGCTGCTTGGGGACATGAAAATTGAATATCACTTCAAAATAAAAGTCCTCATCTCAGAGATATAAATCATGTGTGAATAATGGATGAGTGATGGGAATTGGATGACAGGCTGTGTCGTCCTGTCTCACTGTGATCTCTGCTCCACATCTCACTGCTCATTAAAAACTATCTACTGTCACTGCCGTAAACCAGCTGAAGTAGAGATGGATGGAGGGCAAGGAGGATGAAGGAGGATGGAAAGAGAGGATGGGGGGAGGAAGGAGAGATAGGGGGGTGTAGATATGATAGAGTGAAGGATGGAAATGAGACAGTGTTGATAATAAGGGAGAAGAGGAAGTATGGAAGGATGGACGTAGAGAGGCGAGATCCGGTGACATGTCACTTCCTCTTTTTCTAAAATAGAGGTGGTCAAGGGGAAAATGGAGCATTAAAAAAAAAGTTCATTGGTTTTATGCTTGACTTAAATCTACAGTATATCTAAATACAGTTTAAGTAAATTAACAGGCCTATCAGGGGAGATATTATTGCTCCTTTCTATTCTAAATTAATGTGTTTCAGGACTTAAAGTGCTTTTTTAAAATTGTATTTCTTACAGTGTGAATGATAGTAATAAGGAAAGAGGAGAAAAAAGGGGTGTTATCACAGAGAGAGAGGGGAAGAGAGAGTGAGGTGAGATATTTTTATCATCTCCTTAGGGTGCCTTCTTCTTTTATCTTCCCTCCTCAATCTGTTGTTCTGCCTTTTCCCCCCTTGGTTCTTTGTTTTAGCATTTCTCTATACGCAAACAAACTCTAAAACTCCAGAGGGGCTGAATCACAGAGAGAGAGATGACGATGGGAGGAAGTATCAAAGAAATACAGAAAGAAAAACAAAAAGAGAAAGTCGGAGAGAGGGGGAAAGAGAGTGAAAGAGATGTGGAAACATTTTTACTTTCTATCGCAGCAGAATGGGAGAGATTCAACCGTTTAAGGGCTCAAAGCCCGGCCACATCTCATATCACCCGGTTCATATTTTCCCCTCCCTCCCCGTCGTTTTCATCCCTCCTCTGTCACCTCTAGCTGAGGTGAGAAACCTTTCCCTGAAAGAAATAAAGCGAGAAACGGAGGGATTACGGAAAGCCTCTCAGAGTGGCTCAACAGACCAAAGCCGAAAGCACATACTCTCAGCGGTGAGGGTCTGAATCTGGTTCATGACCTTTATCACCCAGAGCTCCATGGCAATTTGGGTTTGATTGGTTTTGGTCCAATGACAGAAAAAAAAAGAAGTTATGAGTTAACTGGGGGATAAAATTTGGAGTAAAAACATTCCTCCATCTATTATGGTTTGGTGTAAGACAAATATCCCTAATTAATCAAAAATAATTAATTATTGTTTATTAGGAAACAACAACTGGGACAATTGACCACGCTGCTAAAAAAGCCCTGTGCCTACCCTTGGCAATGGCCAGATCAACCTATTTGACTGACTACATCCTGCTCTGTGTTGTGTTTGCATTGTGTTCAAATTAAGTGCATTGTAACAGAGACCCAGAAAACAACCAGTACTTCTAGGCAAGAAATATTACTATGTAATGATTTTTTTCTGATTAGTTTGTGGTAATTCAATTAAATTAAAGGTACAGTGTGTAGGATCTGGCGGCATCTAGTGGTGTGGTTGCAGATTGCAACGAACTGAGTACCCCTCCGCTCACTCCTACCTTTCCAAGACTGCGGTAACGTGAGCAGCCGAGTGCTAAACCGTGGTAACGGCGTTTGCCTCTCTCAAAGGCCGTCCTTACCATAATAACACTACTTCAAAAGCAACGGAAGTCAGGCGGTGGTTGGTGGTACCACAATTTTGCACTCTGGGCTCACGTTACCGCAGTTTCACAAGCGTGTCAGAGAACTACGGTGGCCTTCAGGTAACGTAAGAATGCATAAGGCTTTCTCTGGAGTCAGTGTTTGGTTTGTCCGTTCTGGGCTACTGTAGAAACATGGCAGATTCCATGAAGAGGACCAGCTCCCTATGTAGATATAAAGGGCTCATTCTAAGCTATCAAAAACACAATTCTTAGTTTCAGGTAATTATAAACCAATGAAAACATTGTTATAAACACTATATTCCATTTCTGCTAATAGATCCCCCAAAATGTTACACACTGGACCTTTAAATACAGATTTACTAAGAAATATGCACAATATGAACTGAAATAATTCATTCGATTTTGACACAAGGACTTTACAAGTCAGGGCTACAAGATGAGGTCTTAATGCAGGACACATCTTAGTTTATAATTGTGAATTATTCAAAGTACCAAAAAGCGACTGAGAGTGAACCTGAGCTTTTAGAGTTGTGGGGTCCTGAGGCAGTTTAATGCTGTGACAGTGCTCCTATAGTAGGTGGCATTGAGCTTTCATGAAAAAGCGTTCAATATTTAATGTGGAAATGATATGGCCTTATGATATGTCTTTGAGACCTTGAATAGGTTATTTATTGCTAAATCTGATGCAAAAAAAAAACACATTAAGCATTAATATCACCTACAGAGCTTCAGGTTATTCTTCAGTATTTTGTATTCCCAACAACTTTTAAGGCAAAATGCAAATTAATTAATGAACAAATGTGAGTTTGATATGAGGGGCAGTTTTATGATAGATTTCGGATATCCAAATGCCTGTCTCTTTTTACAAATGTAGCTCTACCATTGATGAGTAACTGGATGATGCTGATGTCTGGATATACTCTTTTTTTTTACACTGCATTTTGTGAATCTATTTATGACCTTGTGTGGTGGGTTTTAGCATGTTTTACATATTTGTATTTTAGATTTTATGTATTCTATTTCTGCTCAAATCTGTGTGTGTTCTGTGTTTCACCTGACGTTGAACTCCTTGGGGGGAATAAATCTTAAGTGAAATGATTGAAGATGTTGCATAGTTTCAGTACTCAGGGATCAATGGTAAAAGAAGGTATTTCATCTTAGCAACTGTAAACTGTCTTTTTTGTTTCTTATTGCCATCTTTTTTCCTTTTTTTCCATCTGACAGCTAACCCCCCCCCCCAAAAAAAAAAATTTCAGAGGATGCTCTGGGACTCCATTTCACATCCAACTTTCTCTATTTGCCAAACATCACACAGCATTTTTACAGTTCAGATCAGATAGCCAAAGAGAATGCACGAAGACAGTTTTAATTTATTCCTGTGAAAGTTTTCAGCATGAATAAAACATCTCTCCTGACTTCAAAGGGAGAAAAAATAAAGCAAAAGCAATAATAAATTGGCATTGCACGTTTCCAGATCTTTTTCATTGACACACACATCTGGCACAGTTGAAGAAATTGATTAATTTACTGTAGACTAGCTGATGTTTCAAGTGACAGTTGTTGGTCTTATTAGAGGAAACCAAGGTTTACTTTTCTAACATTCCCTTCAGAAGCAGTTTTATAGTAGATGTGAACATGGACTGTGATTTTTTTTTTTTGCACAGTAATCATGGATTCTCATTTGAGGTATTTTTACTCTACCTGATCCAATGACTTCTTCTATTTTGACACAGGAGGGGTCAATTTCCTTTGCAAACTCCCGAACTGCCTCGTTTGGGTCCTCGTAGGTGAAAGGGTCGATGTAGATCTTGACTCCCGGTGAACTATGACCTTCAGACAGGGTGGGAAAGGTCACCGTTGGGGTGGTACCACTGAACATGTCGGGCCTCAGGGTCACCTCTGAGGAAGAAAAATAGAAAATGTAAATATATACACTGTTTTAGAAGTTTGGTGTATGCAAATGTAAGGCTCATTTAAAGTTTCAGCACTGGTCGTACCTCCTCCTGCGTTGTACTGCTGCAGCTTGTCACCGTACACGCTCTCCTTCAACTGCCTTCTTCTGCAGACAGAAACACAAAAGGAGAGATTTTTGGGGAAAGAGGCAAGCAGAGAGAAACGTTACACAAAAGTTAGAAAAGTTAGAAATACTAATTGGATGTCTTCTCTTGAGCTGAGTTGAGGTAAAATAAATAGTCATCCTGAATGTCAAAAAAGATTCTGCTTAAGGGAAGGAAAAAGTCTTTAAGGAATTCATTAGTATTAGGTGGCTTGTTACTGTTCTGTGTTGTCAGCTCTTGTTTCCTGCTTTCACCTGAGGATTGAACCAAAGAAATGCACCCTGTAATATTTTAATACGTCAACTGATCTTCACAATAGACACCTTATACCGCATAAAAGAGAGACAGCTTGTCGCTTGCTATTTCTGGGAGGTCACATTACACATTACAGACACTTCAGGGATATCGGAAAGTCCTGATCTACTTTAAAACCGTTGTGGAATCAAAAGTAAATCAGTTTTGTGCAAAAACCATATCGTCATTGTTCAAAAAGTGCATCTCTAGTAATTGCAAATTTTGTAAATTGCCACGTTAAGTAAGCTTAGAAATACTTTCTCCTCATCTGCATTATATCCAAAAGGTTTTGTGTAATGCATCATAACAGTAAGTCTTATTCGATACAGTATGTAACGGCATATGGGGGCACAAAAAGTAAATCTAGTAGTTTATATCTGATAGGTTAATTGTTTTTGGCTTTTCCCAAATATCTCAAAAAAATTCCCAGATTTTTCTAAACTAGCAAATTGGTTTAAACCAATAGTCCCAGTAAATTACAGTAAAATCTGTTTTCTTGTTGTAAGAAATTATTAGACAATGAAAAAAAGCTGTACAAAATGCGCCAGACGCCCTCAGAATAATGCATAAAACAATAAATGATTAATGTGAAAGTTTATTTTTGACCTTGGAAACATTATTTTTGACACAAGGTAGACTTACTACCTGTCAACCACATCTCACAGTGTTCGTCAGCAGTTTGCTCAGTTGTCATGGAGATGGCGCAGTTATCATCACATGACCAAAGTATGGAGCTTCACATGATAACAGATGGTTGTATAAGGGGGAGGGGATCCTACACCTGTTACCACGTGACTGAGGCTCCAGACTGTGAGGTGTGGTTGAAAAAGCTCTGGAAAATGTTAGTGAGTGAAATCTTAAATAAATGAATGAAGGCTGAAGTCCAATTTAGCTGCTTCTGTTTCAGGATCTATAAACTGTCTGATTTTCAGCCCTACTTTTTATCATTGATTTTATATCTGATTTTCACACATATCAAAAGATATTTAAATATATACAGATACATTCCCCGATTAAAAAAAAGGGAAATGATGAGCATTATTGAATCCTATTAAGTCTGTACATGTTCAATGCCTTGACTAAGGACATTTTGATTGGACAATTGAAAGTATGTAGTCAATGTTACAGGATAGTACCTCTACCTTTCTCTTTTAAACATCATCTTTTTATACATCATTACTTTACTTATGTATTTATCTATCCATCTATGCCTTAATTTGATTTGCACCCTGACTGCCAACCACCCCACCCCCTCTCAAGCACACCCACTGTACACAGTCACATGCACACTCCTTGATATTGATCTTTGCCCAGTTCTGTTGGCTTTTTTAGTTCTTTATTATAATTTTTTATTTATTTTTTATGTTATTTATTTATTATTTTTTGTATTTTTTATTTATTTTTAATCAGTTTTTATTTTGTTTTGTTTTATTCATATTTCATTTTATTTTATTTGTTAGAATAAAAAAACAATAAATAAAAAAAATTCAACTGGCCAGGCATGGGACATACTGCCTCCCTACCGAGTGGGCTCCTCCTCCATCAATGACTGCTTATGGATAGGAAAGGGCAAACGCCCTGAGCTATCTACCAGGCTCACAACCTACTGCTACTACTACCAGTTAGGATATTCCTGTGACACACACATGAATGTAGCTGGTGCGTGTGTGAGAGAGTGTGTACATGTATGTCAGTGCGTTACCTGGTACAGATGATGGCAATAGCTACCAATGAGACGATACACACTCCACCTACTAGAGAGCCTGCAATCAGAGAGAGCTGCTGTCCCAGCTCTGACTTATACTCATCTGCAGAAACACACAGATTGAAAAGAGACGCATTATTTCTGTATTTTTGAGACACTCTCACATACACACAACTGAACAAAATATGCACATAGTTTCTCTCTCTCTAATACACATAAAATATCATTTCCAAGGCTCATTTTACATGACTGCAACACACAAATTCATGCACACACACACAAAGTAGGGCAGAATTTAATTACTTCACAGCCAGATTTTCACTCTTGCTCAACCTCTCACATTCCCCCCCTCAGTCCTGCACTCTCTATCCTCTCCACCACAAAACCCCCACCGACACACTCCACTGCCCACTTACCGTCGGTGAGCGTATGGAAGAGCATCTCCTTGCTGTAGGCTCCGTAGCCGGCCACGGTGCGAGCCCTCACCTGGACCAAGTAGCCGGTCCCGGGCCTCAGACCCTCCAGAACAACATTCGGTGTTTCGGTCAGGACCACTGAACTGTTCAGTACTGACGACAGGGACTGAAGAGGAGGTTGGGAGAAAGATGAATATGTTTCACAGAGAGCCAAGACGGACCATAATACTCCCTCAGTCACAGACTAAGGGAGACTAAATTTAATACTCAGTTTTGGCCTTCAGCTAAGACAAGATTAATTCTTCCAAAGTTCCAGTCCAAACTGAGACATTCACCATTTTCAAGCTGTGATACCCTGGCAGGACGTCGTAACAGCAACATCTTGAGTTTGAATTTATCTGGTCATTCATTCATCTTGTCACACCACACCAAGTCTCCATCACATTCTTTGGCATTTTCAATTTCCAACAATAAAAAAAGAACAGTCCAAATACCCTCGACTACAATTTGTGTCTGTGCTCCACACACTTAAAATATCTATAGCCTACTGTATATCTGTCTGTTTGTCTCCATCTATCAATTCACATCTTAAAGGGTCAGTTCATCGAAATTACTAGACATTTTTACACTTGCCTTGATGGTACAATGTCTAGTCGTAGAAGATTTTATTTTATTTGTCCATATTGAGATATCTGCCTCTATCGAAATACAGTGGAGGAAAATGGAATTTTTTGTGGTGCTCAAAGCATAGAAACAAATCGTTTTCCGGAAATATTGTCCCAGTTACTCAGAATAATCCACAGGCCTCACTGTGAACAGGTTTTATTGGAACTACTTCCTATTGAAGGGAAGTCATTATGAAAAGTGGTGTAGATTTTCCACTGGGTCATGTTGCTTTTTCAACATTATGTTTTTCACTATTTTGAGCAGCGTAAGCAAAAATCTATTTACACTCATTGTACTGGGGTGGGGCAGGAGTTCCAAAAAAGGGCATATCTCAAAACCTCAGCATATAAAAGTAAAGCTCTTGCACTGCAAGGCACCACTAGCGTTGACTGATAAAATATGTGTAACGCTTTGAGGGTGAACTGAACTGACCCTTTAAAACAGTAACTTAACACCAGCAAGAAACACTTTGTTACTGTCATCATTGCCTTAAAGTTTCAACTCTGTTGCACCTCACATCGAGCATCGCTAATGGGCATGGTCAGAAGTTTGCATCTGTTACTACATCCATCAGTGATGTCATGGCGCAATGACATAGCCAGGAGTACACTTCTGTATCACAGCAGTAAGGTGAGAAGTTAAAACCACTGAAGGACAGCAAAAACAAGATTTTCAGCTGTTGTTTACTTGCTCTATTCAATTCAATTCCAATCTATTTTTATCTAGCGTTAAATCATAACAGAAGTTGGTAACACTTCATTTTATAGGGCCACAAATTTCATGGTAATTAGATGATAATTAGCAAGTAACCTATTTGATAGTTCATTGGAATTACTGCCAAATTACCCCAATATTTACCTAAAGAATTATAAAAAATTACTTTGTTTGGCTGTCTTGACTTGGGACTTGACTCAGGACTTTTATTATTATTATTTTATATCTATTATAAACATTATTTAATAATAATATTCCGCTATTTCCCAATAGCTAGTAATCTATTTAATGCATTTCAAGGATAAGAATACAAAGTTAATTGATATGATTTATTTCCATATCTGCTGATAAATAGATGATATTAGCAAAAAACTTCTTTGAAATGTCTTAAAAAACTCCCTGAATCATCACATTAGCTACCAGGTTACATTTGTGTAGACAATAAGTCACACAATGGTGAGATTTGTGTCTTTTATTAGTTTTGGTTTTCCACCTCCGATGAAGAGCAGCGCACAGACACTTCTCAAGCCTAAGGGCCCTATTTTAACGATTATATGCTATTTTGGCATATAATTATTAAATCATGTTTATAATAAAGGATTTTTCGATACATTTTGAGGTAAATATTGGGGTCATTTGGCAGTAATTCCAATTTCAAATAGGTTACTTGCCAATTATCACCTAATTACCATGAAATTTGCAGACCTGTAAAATGAAGTGTTACCCAGAAGTTATCTCAAGACACTTTTCATATGGAGCAGGTCAAGACCGTACTCTATAATTTATTCCCCATGAGCATTCTATGCGACAATGGCAAGAAAACATTCCTCTATAAGTGGTACCTAGCCATGTTTTTAAATGACATTTAAAAAAACTCAAAAACAGCAAGTTGTCTTTACAGAAATATTTTACATTTTACTCTCTACTGGATAATCCACAGGCCTCGGTGTGAACAGATTTGATGCAAACTATAGTCTACTGAATGAAGAAGTTCTGTAGAGATACTGGGTCATTGTTTCCAGCAAGACATATCACCATTAAATTTGACAAAATGTAATTTTTCAGTCTTTTGTGCAGCACAAACGGAATTCCATTTACTCCCATTTAACTGGAGCAGTGACAGAGAGGGCAAAAAGTGAATAATTCAAAGCCTTGGCACATAAAAATAAAACCATTTGCATTGCAAGACACCACTAGAGTTGAAAAATAATGCTATGTTTTCAGTCATTCAGTCATTTTGTCCCTGTACAATACCTTCTCTCTCCTTTTTGACCTCTTTGACCCGTTCTTTCCTCCATCTCATGCGAATATAACAAAGCGATAATGCAGTTAATTAGTCATTGCTCTCAGGGACCGGTCTACCAGAGCATTTGTGCCTCTTTCCATCCAGTCCTCCTCCTGAGGTGAATTAGACATCAGACCTATCAGGCCTATCTTTATAAACCCAAGGCTTCAACCTTTTACCTCTATCTTTCTACGCCGGCCGTCTATGCTTCTTCTCACCCATTTCATTCAGATAAAAAGATTTTATACTGCGGCGAGATCGAAACGGTCCGGAGGGAACGACAGAGACGGTGTGGTGACGGCATGAAAGGACTGGGGGAGGGAGACATGCCATGAGGATGAAGGAGGTGGAGGGGTCGACAGCAGAGCGAGGAGGAGAGGAAGAGAAGACGATGGGGAGGAGAGTTCAGGAGGGAAAAGAGGGAGAAGACGGTGAGGGTTGGGCGTGGAAAGAGAGAGAGAAGAGAGAGGAAGAGGGAGGGTTATCAAAAGAGCACATGCACATGAATAAAAAGGGGTTAAAGATGATTGAGTTTTTATTTCTGGTATTATTATAATTCTTAATAACAATCCCCTTGATCGTATTAAACCCCTTTTGTTGTTGCTTGTGGCTATTTTTATTGTTACTATTGAGATATGAGATGTCTTGTGTCATGTATTAGTGTTATTCCTGTGTACCTACAGTATCTTAAAGAGGACCTATTATGCTTTTGTGCTTTTTTGAAGAGTTTGGTTCGGTTGACCAATCACAACAGTGGGCCAGCTGACCAAATCAGAGCAGACTCGGACAGAGGGTGAAAAAAGTAAAGCGTTTTTTGAACATTAACGCATGTAAACATGTTCTAGTAGAAAGTAGGAAGTATGCACCTGATAGGTCCTCTTTAATATACTGTATTTAACATCACTATGCTCTAATTTCTTTTACTGCACTATTATTATACTGTACTATGACCAGCCAGATTCCTACTGTCATAATTAGGACATAACACATGGATAACTATAGAGTTTGCAGTGTTGAAACCTGGGGGAGAACAAGATAGAGTTCTATTTGGAAGTGGCCACAGAAATGGGGGTATTGTGTTGTGCTGGGGTTTGGATTTGGAGGTGTGTGTGTGTGTGTGTGTGTGTGTGTGTGTGTGTGTGTGTGTGTGTGTGTGTGTGTGTGTCGGGGGGTGGGGTGGGGCTCTATGCTTGCCATAGTGAGAAGGTTAGGGGGCAACCCATCTGGGAAGGTCTGGAAGCCAGAGATAAGTAGTGGGGAAAAATCCTGCCTCCCTGTGCCATATCAAATTTACAACATTAAAACCTCATTATCTATAGAGTGGCTATGAGGGAAGGAGGAGGTGAGGGAGGGATGGAGGGAAGGAAGGTGGAGAGAAGTACCAGAAAAGGTATGGTACAGCTGTCTGGTAAGAAAAACCTGTCCTCTCTCTCTCTCTCTCGCTCTCTCTCTCTCTCTCTCTCTCCAGGCTTATCAAACTGCTCCCCGAGGACTTCTTCACTTGAAGCCGTGAGCTAAAATTAGTCACTTCATGTGGTTGGCTCGTCTACTGCGTAAAATGCAGTATTTCTCCTTTCTTAAGATGCGTATCAAGGAAGAAGAATGACAAGAAGAAACAATGAAAGGACTTAACTGCCAGCTTTTGATTCTGGGTCTTAATTGGCTTCCATGTTAAATAATGTTAAAGCAAAAGGCAGCAGCAAATAAGGCCGGCTTACAGTAAAGTCGTTGCCCTGATTTTGACAATGTAAGTGTTTTATCTGTGACTGTCAGACTGCAGCTACAGAACATCTCTCAGCAAGTGCACTTCTTCTTACTCTGTCCTAAACTCCAACTGTAACTCACTCTAATTGCTCTCCGAGAGGCAGAATCTCAACTTTCTCTCTCTCCCTCTGTATCCTCTATCTTTCTCTGGAAGTTCACTTTTACCCAAACTGTAGGAAGTAGCATCCCCATCCCCAGGTGCAGCACCCCCCGCCGCTTGTTGCATTTTGTATTATTTATTTCTGTGGCTCATTACCGGTCCAAGCTTATCAAAAGTTATCAAATGTTTGTTGACATCTCATTGCGTTTTGAAGATATTGACCAATGAGCTTTAAAAGGGCATGGCTCAGCACATCAATAGACGTAACTCCACAACAGTTGGGCCAATCATCAACGAAACATGTAAGATATGTTTAAGAAAGTACTTGGAACATACCCTAAAAGTTTTATTCAAATCGACCACTAGGAGGGGCGCTACAAATGCAAAACAAATGGGCGTGGCATATACAAATCAGACTATAAATCAGAATCGGTTTGTCCAATAATTACTTACCAGATGATATTTCATAACAATGTTGAACCACGTGTGTAAAAGTATTTTGAAATCACTCAATAGGGGGTGCCACCAGTTCCAAATTTGGCCAGAAATCAATGACAGTTGTCCAAACATCACTAAACTTAGTGGATATTTTTAATTAGGCTGTTGTAACATGCCCAAAATTATTTCAAAATTGACCAATAGGGGGCGACGATGTTGCACAGATTTGGCCGTAAATTATTAATCATCTGTCCGATCGTTATAAAACCTGTTAGTCATCTTTAATGCATGTATCTGAAACTGTCAAAGGTCTAGACCCCTCGCAGCTTTCAACTTCTAACAGTCTGTGTTGGCTTGAACAAAAATTAAAATGTAATTATCGCTAGCAGTGTGAGCTTTTCAGATGGTTTCCTATAATATTGTGTACAGTGTCCTACAGATTCAGACAGCCTCTCCAGCATGAACATAATATTAATGTTTAAATGCAGTTTTTAACCAAAAGCACACTTTAAAGTGTCATGAGCGGTGACTCCTATCTTTATGACTAAAGTACATTTCCTAACTTTGACATTTTCATATTGACATACTGTTTGGCTGACATAACGTTATGAGGTGCTGTCAGAATGGGATTTATTATGTTGCTAGCACTCCATACTGTGCTTTTTTGTTTGTCTAATGTTCCAATATGTAAAATGTCCCTTTTTTATTCCACTGGCATTTATTGTACATGATCACAACAACACAATTATTTTTCAGTGCCTTCTAAAATTACTGTTATATATGAGCATAATTTGATCTGCCACCAATACAGTCGAGGTTAGGGACACATAAGAAACCAATGTTGACTGTTGGTAGGAGACCAGATGTAAACTGTGGTTTCTGCTGACAAAGTCAGACAACTTAAGAGGTTTTGCGCCAGTAAAACAATGTCACAAGAGAGTCCAAGAGAAGACAGTCACCATTTGCATGATCACAAAATGTTAGTTGTCAGGAAAATTTGGTGCGGACAGTCTTAGTATTTGAACTACAGTAAGAAATCTGCAATGTTTCTTCTTTTAACATGCATGAAACACATTCAGATAATGGCATGAATGCATTTCACTAATTGGAAAGCAATAACACTCAGTGAGCTCTGAAAGATCTTTTTGAATTACAGCATATTTCACGGAAGAAAATCAGCAACGAGGATGGTTACAACCGGGCTATCATTATACAGGAGATTAGACACCGGAGCTGCATGTGTTGACCATATTAGTAGCATTTCAAAATGTGAGAGTAAGACAGGAAAGAGCGGATGAATATAATATGAGAAACACAAATGAGGTAATAAGGGTAGAATTGTTGTAGGACACCAAGATTATACTGTGCATACTTAAATGCATATACCAGCATACATACATTATTACTTGATTTGGTTGAATATTTATCAAAAGCATCAACATACGTGAAGGCAAACTTAGTATATAAATTATATAATGATGAACAGTTGTGTAGGTAGCACACACTGAACCAAGAGAAGCAACCACAATAATAAAAACGACACACACTCTCTCTTTCCCTTGTGCAGCACAGTGAAATTATAGCCCATACACTATGTTGTGCTGGAAAATTGGAATCTGTGAGTGAGCCCTCTGGAGGCATGGACTTTAGGACTATGCCTGAGTGTTTTCATCAAACAGAATAGATAAGAAAGAGAGTTGTCAACAGTCCTGAGCATTTACAGTTTGCAGTTATGATTGAATCCCAGAATTTTAGTGAGTTATGGAGGCACCAACTCACTGACAGTATGCATTAAAAAGAAAGAAATGAGCGCTGAGACTAGCAGTGGTATCCCCTCCAAAAAAAAGCCAAAAAACAATTTTCTTCTCTTTTATAAAAAGAATAGCTAGATGGCAGGAAATCAAATGTGGGCTGTGGATGAGGAGGCATGTTGTTCTTTTTTGGTATATCTCACACAATCCCTTGTAGGTGCATTGCTCTTTGTTTTTAATCTGTCTGCAGTGAAAGTCTATCTGTTTTTGCAGCTGTTGGCTCAGCTTCAGAAAGGATGAGGGTATTCTTATGTTTAGCTTTGGGTGATAGATATGCTTTTAATTTAACTTTCAGTCTCCAAATGCATTGCTTCCCACTGACTGAATTACAAAGAAGACATGATATGTCTTTTCTTTGGAGTTTTTTTTTCTGTCCTGGAGCAGCAGTCTTTGATGGGAAAGAAAATCAGGTCCTGAACGTTTCACCCCTGAATCAGAAGCCCTCATTGGTGCCCCGGGTTTGACATTTTTTTATGCAGGCTAGTTTGATCATTGGACTCTGGCAGTGAAGTGCTTTGTGCCTCAGTCTCCTGGTTCACACACGTTAGGACCTTGTCCACTACAGGACGGCTGGAGGCTTGATTGCTTCAGTCAGACAGAGCAGAGTGGTAGGAGTTTTGATTTCAGCAGCATCCACTAGCGAATAAATGGGTGCTTTTGGTCTTCTTGTCTTTCAGTGATTCAGCTAGGGAGATAGAATGACCTTCCAGTGCTCTCAAGGTGTTGACACACACAGCAAAAAGGAGTGAAGTGACATTTTTATCATCACATTCACTGTTTATTCTCTTTCGCAAAACACTGAAAACAAGCCCTTAGAGACATGGGTAAGGCGCTCAGACATCTGGAGGGAGATCGGAGTAGAGCCGCGGTTCATCCGCATAAATAGGAGCCAGTTGAGGTGGTTTGAGCATCTGATAAGGATGCCTCCTGGGCGCCTCATCTTGGAGATTTTCTTGGCATGTCAAACTGGAAGGAGACTGCGGGGAAGACCCAGAACACGCTGGAGGGATTATATATATCATCTGGCTTAGGAAAGATTTGGGATCCACCAGGAGGAGCAGGAAGACATCCTTAAGTCCTGAGACTGTTTTCTTCCATTCTTACCACAGTGGTCCGCAGTGGGAAGAATAAAGCAAACTCCCAAAGAGTTTTAGTAAAAGGACATAATGACACTTCTCAATAAGCACCTTTTCTGTCCATCAGTAAATCTGCTGATCATTTGCAATGGAAAAGAGAATACCAATAGCCAATTTGGACGTCTCTTGTTTCACTTCAACCTCAACATCCTGGGACACACAGATCTTCAACATCCAAGCCTGGATGAATGGATTGTTTCCTGCAGAGATGTGCTACTCTCTGTGGGGGTGTCTTTGGGAGGAAAGGCTCAAACCTTCATAAATAAAGGTAACTATAAAACAAACCGGTTGTCTGTGATGTCTTCTGGCACATATTGAGACACCAAGGTCCACAGAGAATTGTAGGCCACATCAACAGTGAGCTGAGGAGATGAATCTAGGAAATAATCTCGCTCAACAAACAATGGAGCAATATTAGTGGCTGCAGTCCACAAACACTGTAACATTCCTCCCTATAGCCCTTGGAAGATGTGCAGCCATCACCATGAAGAGCCTAAAGTGGAAAAACTGCACCCAAGCTGCAAAATGCGTCATGATATCATTGAGAAAATGAATAAGACTTGAATATAAAACATGCAGTTTCATCTCCTGCAGTCATCATCATAACCTATTTAATGATTCAACTAGGATGGCAACAGAAGAACATTTTTTTTGGTTTAGTTTATTTTTCTATATATAAATTAATTTGTCTAAATTATTGTCCATAATTGTCTGAGGTTCTGTTTCTTCTGGTGCTTAAAGTGAAAAGTGGCCGGCACAAGACACACAGGATGAGTTACTTGACCAATTAAACGGGTTTAATTGGATCTTCCAGAGCGCACTGATCTTAATTAGATTTCATATTGTGTGTTACAACTTATGAAACTGTGGCACCTCGAACTACATCTGTTGTTCGTGGAAGACACATACACAGCTTTGTTTGATTCAATAAACCTTTCTTTCACAGTTTAGTCGGAGTGATGCAGTCTTAGAATTTGACAGGATCCCACTGCAGCCACTTATTAATGAATAGATGCTCATCTTTGCTGCATGACTACGAACAACAATTGATGTGTACTGGAATAAAGAGAGGCTCTCCATCACTGTAAAACCCTGTCAGTGTGACTACAGGCTCCATGAAATATGCATTGATCAATCCAGACCTATTAGGAAATGATACTGTATGAAAGATGATGCATGAACCCAACGTTTTAACAGACATTGAGCACAAGTGAAGGAGAAAATACATCAATAACAGGAATTAAATCTAAGAGATCTGTTGACACATTTCTGCTTTCAGGTGTCCTCCATTAATCATCACGTCATGTCTATGATGAACATTCACCACTCTCCAGCCTCTGAACTAATAATAATAATGATTCTTTTTATCAACCATTAGCGTGTGTGCCAAGTGACAGAAAATAATGAATAATAACAATAGTAATGTTTAAAGAACTTCACATTATCGAGTGATTATTATTATTTTAAGAGACACTGTGGTCAATGGACACATTCAAATACACACCACATCTGTCACATCTGTCATGGTGTCACCGTTTTGTGGTCTAACAGCAGACATTTAGTTAATCATTTTAGTTATTTGCTGAAGCTGAAGAAATATCTCACAATATGAATATCTAAATCATGACAGATGCCTCGTAGGGCAGCAACTAAAACAAATGTGGGGAAAAAAACAACTACTGCACATCGTTTTGCTTACATTAGGTCAATCCCAGTGGTAAGGTATAAAAAACCTTACAATTATGCTTGCTGGACTATTATACCCGTATTAATTTATTTTTTAGAGTTTGGATTGTTTTAAGGATGAAAAAAATCCAGTTATTTTATAAAAAAACAGTTTTATATATATATATATATATATATATTATATTTAAATTTATATTATATTATATATATATATATAAATATATATATATGTAATGTCAAAGTTAACGTGATAGTTAATGCAAATTCATAACAATCTGCTTACCAGCACCTCTAAAGTTCACCAATTAGCAAATTATATCACATAAGAACTAAGTAACTGTACAACAGTTATGTGCCGGACTGTTTCTTTGCCGTGAGAAATAATTTCTCTACTGGCAACCTTACATTGACGACAGGACTTCAGTTTGTGTATGGAATAAACAAACAAGATATTGTGTTAATTAGTGAGTTAAGAGGAGTCCTGGACTGAGCCAGGCTAGTTGTTCCCCCTTGTATACACTCTTTATGCTAAGCTAAACAAACCAACCATCCTGGCTGTTACTTAATACTACTGCTTCAACAAGCAGATATGAGATTGGTATCGCTCTTCTCATCTCAGCAAGAAAGTCAATGTTTTTTTTCCCTAAATGTTGAACTTTAAGTTCTTTATCTACTAACCTGGACGGTAATGTGTATGTTTTCTCAAGGTGTTTCATTCACCAACTGACCTCATTTTTTGTGGTCCTTGATTGGTTATCAACCAATTTATGTGTGCATACATAATAAACTGTTGTAACTTCTTGTCTTTATACCTGTGAGACTGTTGCTGCTTCTCCGCGAGTCCTGAAAATAGATGACTTGGATGTAGTTGATATTGATTTGCCTGTTTTATCGACTCTAATGGATTACTGTCTGTGACCATAACACAAAAAGCACACACACACTCACAAACATTTATCATCCCACTCTACCTTGTCAAAGTATCGCATCTCGTAGTCAAGGATAATTCCATTGGGCTGCTCGGGCGGTGGCCATGACAACGAGAAACTGCGGCTCGTTGAGCTCACTTGGTGCATTATGGGAACTACTGAGGGCGCTGTTAAAAAACACACACAAGAACACACAATCAATTAGGTAGTAAAAAGATTCACTTGCATCCTTAAACTTCATAAATATGGAAATAGAATGTGTAATGTAATGACATATTACCAAGGATTATTTACACCCAAAGGAGAGAAATGTTTCCTCATCCAAGCTCATGAAAACAAATTACTGCACTTGTCACTGATGGGGAAGCAAGAGTTATGTCTGCGATGCATTTTCACCCAAAATTTTATGAACCAGAAGCTCTGGGCTATAATGTATTTCATGGTTTCGCCTCCCGGATCTTTTTATGAGATGGTTCTCATCACATTTGTACTTCACTTGACAGCGTACAGTGAACAGAGGACGGAATCAAGGCACGGATATTGATGCTACACCAGTAACAAATATCAAATTGATGCAAGTTATGTTGAGGATGTATGCATCTTACACAGCTGAGTCATCAGGACATCATGGGGCTGCCATACTGTGATACCTCATGAGCCAAAGACTTCCTCTGTAGTCAGAATTTGACAGCCTGAGCGAGTTATCGCCTGAAAACCTCACAGTCATTTTTTAATATTGCCACAATTGACATTTTCTATATGTCGAGTGAGTTTCATATCCTAAGGTCCCATGAAATACGCTAAAACCTATTGCATAATTTAAAACCTCCCCAGTGCAGTCAACCTGAAAATAAATCATTTTTTTTTGTTGAGTACTAAAAGATTTCAGGGATAAGAGAGTTTTGCATCCGGCAGCGGTAACAAATGCGCTCAGAAAGCAGCAGGGTGACAATGGATCATGTTTCGATTAGGAATGAGCCCGGGTTGCTGTAGATGAGGTAAATGATGTGTTTTCCATCAGAGCAAAGCGGCTTTTAAATCTAAATTTGGGTAGCGGTGGAAATATCACTTGTGTCTGTCTCTATAAAGTATTGATGGAGCAGTAACTCAGCTCACTTTATAGTCTCTAAGAATTACACTGTCAGAGACGGAGAGAGAGGGGGGGACAGAGAGGGGCGGGCAGGGAGAGGGGATAAAGGCAAGAAAGACAGAACAGAGGCAGAGGGGAAGAGGAAAACAGGATGAAAGCTGTGGATGTGCAGGAAAAAAACACAGAAGGGGTGAGAGAAAGGGAGACAGAGGGAGAGAGATGACACGCTTATAACATGTTTTATGAATTAAAAAGCTGTAGCTCAATTTCCTTTATCCCCCTTGCCATCCCTCCCTCGCATAATCCTCTGTGCCCCAGGGTATGCTTACACACACATACACAGATGCTTGCACACACAGCGTTCACACTCACCGGCCTGATTGGTTGTAATGTTGATTGACAGTTGCTGGGCGGGATAAGGGCTCTTGTTGGAGACTCCGTTGACTGCCTGTGGAGTAAAAAGTGTAATGGTCAGCTATTCCATCGTACAGACATTAACCGCCATAGTTACTGTTGCTAGGCCTGTCAAGCTTTCTGTTCTCACACAGCACATGTGTAGTTTACAATGTTGACGGTGGCAGATTTAACACTCAATACTCTTCGTAAAACATTAAGTGTTTCATTTGACAGAGGTAGATAAAAGCAGGCTTCTCATTTCAAACTAGCAGCTGATTTTATCAGCCAAACTAACAAAGGAGTTGGTTGAAAACTGATGTTTTAATGTTTTCAGTTGACTCGTTTTAAAAGGAGAACCATGTGAATGGATACATGATATTGTCACAAAAGAATGAGGATAAAGCTGCATGTCCTTGGCAAAAAATTAGACACTTCACCAGTTGATGATTCATGTAGGAGACATGGAAATACAGAAACAACAGTGTTCCTGTGTTCCACTATAGAGGTACTTAGTTCTAGTATAGATTGCTACAGGAATGAGTCCTAAAGCCCGGAAATGAGTTAGCATTTTAGCATTTCCGATTCCCTCATCTGGAAGTCAATGTTTTTTTTTTAAATATCTTTTTTGGTTAGATGCCTGAAAGTACTGTGGTTAACACAAGCTTAAGGGATTTTAACGTGTTGTTCTACGATATAAAATACATCAATAAATATCCCACTCATGAATTTTGAAGCCTTTATATGTCTTAAAAAAGGAGGTTGCTGGCAAGTAGCTAAATGAGACTACTAAACATCATCACGCCGACTTGTCCTCCTTTACAGCCTTGTTGTGTATACTCGTACACCTCGTGGTGGGGTTTGTTTATAGTCTAACTTTTTTTACAACTGGCGACTGCATTCACGCTTCACAAATTATAGAAGTGATGTTCATTTATGAAGATTATCTTGCTGAACAAAACGTGTAAGTATCATAAACATGTGTTCGCCACAGATCTTATTTTCTGCAATAATCCAAAACCCAATGGAAAAATCCCATTGGCTTTTTGTCGAGATGCAAGATTGGAGTTGGAGTCGAGAGACGACGTGTAAGACTAGATTGTTTCACAAGTAGCCAGTTTGCGAGCTAATTTTAAACCAATAAAAAGCTAAATCATTGTCAGACGAGGTGTGTCAAGTTGCGAAACTCTTGCAAGATGGTTAAGTTAAGGCACTGGCATTGAATTATGAGACTGCATTTCGGCCAATGTGTTCTGCCTCTTCTGCTCTCCACACGGACTGTTTACCTATATTCAACCAAAGCGTGCTCGACCGTGATTGGTCAATACTACTCGGACTACAAACGTAAACCAGCACGCTTCCTATGCCAAAATCTTGTCCCGTTGCCTACAGATTCTACATAATGAATGCAGAATCTGTTTATAGAGATTAGCTTACTACTAAGTAAGTACAGATGTAAGCAAACATCCTTTTGCTCATGTATTTTTGGATTTGGAAAGGTTAAATAAAAAGCCTTTATATCTTTATATAGAGTGTATCACTCTGACTGCAGCCACATACACTCTACTTTACGACTGCTAAGTTATGATTGGACGGTCGCTGTTCAGGGGAGGGATTCAACAAAAAGTCAATTATCAGCAACAATGAGATGGTTTTCATTTCCGTGTAGCAGCGCTGCCAATGTCTTCTTGAAACGGTCTCACCGTCTGTCTCATCTTACCAACACAAAGACACAATTAACAGGTTCCCAGTGTGTTTAAAAGACCACCTAATTAGCTGCCACATATTGTTAGTCATGAGCTCAGTTAATCATTTTGACGGTCGAAACAATGTCTTCAGTCACAACAAATCATTAAACAAAGGCGTGGTAATTAGTGACGCTAGCTTAATGGCTTACTCCGAGCTCTAATTCTGTTATTTTGTTTGTTTCTTTATCATTTCACATTTTATTTTGTGTTTTCCCTTTCCTTGAGTCTCTGAGTATTCAAAAATATCACTTTTGCCAACATATAAAAAAGGTTTTCTACATTTCACTAGTAAGTATTTCAGAGATACACAGATATTTCTACTATCAAAAACAATTTTTTTAAGTCAAGGTCTTCAGATGACACTTAACTGTGATGCCGCCATTTATTTTGTTGAAGTAGTTGTGAGTTGTTTAACTTGGTGGATAATTTAGTTTTGGCAAAAAAAAAAATGGATGGATATCTCAATGGATATACAGCTCTGTCTTTAATGGTGGCTGCGTTCAGTAAACACATCAAATCACAATCAATACTTTCACAATCAGGTCAGTGTTTTAGTCATTCATTCATTCATCATTATTGATCCGTCCGTCCCACATCAGACTGGTTCCAAAATGGATCAACTCAGGCTACACTATTGATTAGATTTAGAAAAGAATCATGAACTTTATGTTGTATTCCTACACAAAATCGGTAACCTTTTCTTTTACAGTCTCCCAATTACCAAGTATTTACCTGGTAAATACATGGTAATAGTAGTATAGTAGTAGTAGTAGTAATAGTAGTATAGTAACAGTATATTATATTATTATTATTATTATTATTATTATATATTATTGGGTAATTGCCTGTAATTACCACTTAGTAGGTAAATACAAAGAAACTATAGCTGAAATACTAATAAAAACCTTCGCCATTACCCATCAACTCAATTAAGTTCTGTGTAGTTGTGACCGGTTTAGGCTGGTAATAAACTCAGATATATATGTGTACTTTCTAGAAAACTATAGGCAACCAATTCTTTGAAACACACCTTTATTAACAATCAATTAAATTTACAATTACAAGGTTTATGTTAGTCTAGGTTTAATTCTTATTTCTTTGTATGTACCTACTAGTGGTAATTACTAATCATTAACCAGGTAGGACAGTAAAAGGAAGGGATACCCAAAAATCCTTTGACATTTACCAACAGGAGATTTGGCCACATTTATATAACGAGATTAAATTTCACAATCCAGGACTAAATGGGGGGAGTAAAGTAACACGCTTCCTTCCTTTAACAATTACAACGGAGGTGACCTTGATTTAGACACCCAGCCTTGATAGTAAAGGCGGATGATAGCAGAAGATTGAAGGTCCACCATCCTACTGGCTTTATAGGCTTCAGGGTGGCCTTGTGGTTTGAGAGAGCATGATATAACAGGAAATTGTGCATAGAAAGCCTCCATGTCAGCAAGCATCTATGTAGCCTCGGTATCCTTGAGCACCACAGTGAATATCCGGCAGCTATTTGCATATAACACAAGAGTTGATCCAAACCAAACTACAGACTTTCAACACACCTTTCAAGCCCAAAACCAGTAAGCGTGTGATAGTCAAAATAAAGATTTCCATTGGAACAGAATGCCTGCTGAATAAATAAAGCTTCAAAATGGCACAAAATGGACCAACCTGTATTTCGAAGGTGTACGATGTGTGGGCCCGCAGCTTGCTGATTTCCACCCTCGTATCCTTTAACCCTTGCTTGCCTGAAACGAACGCCACGCTGTCGTCACATGGCTGACACGCCCGGCGCTCGCTGCTGTGGCACCGGCGGCACAAGACGTTATATGACAGGTCTTCACGGTGCCCGATGTCACGCGGTGGGTGCCACTCCAGCCGCACCGACGTCTGGTTGACGACTGAGACCACGTTGCGAGGAGCGGAGGGGACACCTAGAAAAAGATGGTTGGACGTTAATTGACAACATGTTTCCAGTGTCTGTTTCAGATTCAATTTAAAGCAAATCACCGCTCCACACCTGGATGCAATCAAACTTCGTTATGGCAAGCACTTGAGAAATGATTTGTTTTTTCATCAAGCAGTGCCTACTAAGTACATATGAATACTTATTTTATTATCACAGGATGTCTGGTATTTTATAGCTAAGCAAGCTGTTGTATAAGCAGAGCATCACTGCACATACAGTATGCAATAAGCTCATGTTCTCATACTGTATTGTCATTCATGTAAATGTGTAATGGAAGGGTACCATACAAGATGTATTAATTTATACAGTATCACAGTCCTGTTACCAACAATCTTTTCGATAAGCAAATCTGACCTATTACCGAAATAATGTAAAATAAATCATCACAACCAACCATAGTGCAGTTTGAGTCCCGTAGCTCAAGATTAGATATACAAATACTCTTTTAAATTGTGGCTGCCAAAGGAGGAAAAAAACATTAACTCCACCAGTACTAACTTCAGAAACATTTGAAGCTCAATATACCTCCAATTCTCTACATTTCACAGGGAAATATGTATCTAATGGCAGTAGTTACTGGCTGCTTTTTCAATAAAGATGTGATGATAGAGCAAAAACAGTTAATCAATTAGTCAACAGAACAGAAAATTAATGGGTATCAACTGTGACAAGTAATTCAATTTTAAAATGTCAAAACAATAAGTGGGTCTGGCTTATAAAATGTGAATATTTGCTGTTTTTTTTCTAGTCTTCTGTGATGGACAAGTCAATTGTGTTGTGGACTTTTTTTAGACAAAAGAAGCATTCAAATGTGTCAACTTGGGCTTTGGGAAATTTTCTGACAGTTTAAGGACCAAATGATTAATCAAGAAAATAAATTGAAGATTTTTTGATAATGAAAATAATCATTAGTTGCAGCCCAATTTTACATAAAAAACACAAGATCAATCTGTCGAATCTGAAAACATATTCACCACTGACGGCTGCAACAGAAAAGAACATGTCCCATCCCATCTTGTGAATTTGGGATCCTTTAATTCACCCTGTCTGCCAGGATTTATTCTACATTAAAGTACAGACAGCGGTACAAAAAGTGAAGAATCAAATCTCAGCTTAGAGTGAGATCTCTGTCAAGAAAAACATTGAAGAAACCTTTCTGCTAGTCTGACTCACCGAATGCAGACTGTGGGTATAAGCTTGCCATTGGCCGCTTATGTCAGCCGCCATTCTCATCCCCTTTTACTATGGTTGATGCTATAATGGATGGTGTAGAGGGACAAATGGTTCGGGATATCCTATTGGTCAGGGGATAGGAAGCGCAAAGGAGGCACATGCGCAGAATCAGGCAAGCATCCCTCAGTCAGGACCATCCATTATAGCATCAACCTTCCACTGTCGGCGCTAAGGCTGGGCAATATGGCGATATATATTGTCAAACAATTATGTTTATTTTTACAATTATGTAAAAAATTGTTTCTATCGCAATATAGACTAGGTCTATATTTATTTATTTTTTCTCTACAATTTCACTTTAAATGTTAATTTTGCAATCGAGTTCTTAAAATGAGAAAATACTTTTCATTTTTCAAGTATTTAATTCACACAAGAGTATACAAAAATGGGCTTTACCATGTGGCTATTTCATATAGACTATTTATTAATTGAATAAGCAGAAAACATGCTATATCATGACATATGTCATTATCGAGATATGAAATAACCTATATTATGATAGAATATTTTGGCCATATCTCCCAGCCCTAATCTAAGCTCTCTATTTTGCAAGGACATCGTCGCAGCATCCTGTGCTTTAGCGCCGCCCAGGATGACTGTGATTGGTTTAAAGAAATACAAAAAGCCATAGCATTTTTTCCCCTATAATACCAGAATGATAAAGTGTTGAGCCAGACCTTTCTGTAGCGCTGACACAGCGCTGTGGAAATAGGTCTGGCTATGCAAGACTACTTTCTCTGTACACTGACCAGTGAATATGAGGATGATTACTTTACTTTCACTTTACTGACTTCAACTGCCAAGTGCAGTTTCCAGCCAGTACTGCTGGTACAGATGTAGGGAATTCAGCCAACTCTGTCTCTAACAGTCAGAAGATGACCTAACAGCTCACCGCCAGCCAGAGAGTCTTTCTGTCTGTCACTCGTCTCTCTCTTGGTGGTTCTTTCATTTCTGTCAGCTCATCTCTTTGATCTGAGTAGAAACTCTGGCTTTTAGGGTGTTAAAGTGAGTCTTAGACGCACACCCAGAGTTTTCACAAGGTTAAACCTAGCGGGTTCACTTCTCCTTCACTGTTCACATACACATCACACAGACACACGGCACACAGACACACCCGTACTACTACGACATGTTGGAACAAGAAGCGAAATGGGATGTTCAACATTGGCATATGTTAAAAATCAGAGTCATAAGAAACATCTGAGATGGCCCTGTGGAATATGTATATGTGTGTTTATTAAACCAACGCTGCAGAATCAAAGTGTTAACAATCAATGATGGATTGAAAATCTAAGTAGCGTCATCTTATAAACATTACTGAGAGAGAAACGGTGCATTCAGAATTATACTCACACAATAATCGACACAGATTTTCACTCAATCTTACTTTGGATCTGAATGGCATACATAAAAAAAGATTTTACGATGTCAGATACCCACAGAGTTCACAGCAAATGCAGTACACATTAAAATGCAAAAGAGTAAGAAAGGGGATAATGATCATTTTAAATTGACCATTTTTACTGCTGCGACGATAGAAACTGCTTCCCTTCAAAGGGTTATCTGTACTGCAGTCTACAACCACACTCTGCACTTCCTCACTGCAAGTGGCTTTCACAATATCTGACCTAATCTGACACAAAAATACACTTAAAAAAAGTAACACACACACACACACATCTCCTTACCTACGCAGCCCATGAGGCAAGTTGAAGGAATGATTTTCTGTCAGGCAACTATCCGCACACTGCGCACTCACTCTTCCATTTCACTGATCTGATTTTATATCATATTGAGTTCATACCAAATAAAAATAAACTGACGCTCCTTCCTATATTGAAGTTCTATCCCACAGTTTTTCAGAGTTTTCGCTCTTCTTTTTTCATCGCTGCTGTGTTCGATAAAAAAACAAACTTGTGACTCAATTTGTTTTTGCCCTTGACTTGAAAGTACCAAGGTAATTCACAAAGCTGTGTAGGCTGAGTAGGTTGACACCTGACACCCTTTTCACTGGGAAAGTTGATTTTTTTTTCCTCTTCTGTCAGCATCAATTTGAGAGTGTTCTGCTGCTTGTTTGAGGTGAGGCTTTTCATGTGCTTTCTCTGTTGTCAGCATAGGTTAACCCCACAAATTGTTCCATAACCACTGTGGCAAAATGATCTATGTTCCCTCTGTAATATGCTGCAATAAATGATCACGGTTTGATTTCAATAACAGTAAAGGAATAAAAATAATTGCAAATATTGCACCACATAGCCCCAACAATATATAATAATTCTAATAGTTTTAGTGTAAAACATGAAATGAGCTTTAATCCTTCTGAATTGGATTGCATCTATTGTTGACAAATCGTTTTATTTGTTGCCTCTATGGATGTTTTCATGGATCACTATGTCACTATTTTACAACATTGATTACGCCTCTAAGGCTACTTTCACACCTAAACATATGTGCATTTGACCTTTTGGTTTGGTTTATACAAACCGGAGAGGAAGCTATCAATCGAACTCTGGGGCAACTGGAACAAAGCTGCCTGACAAGCTGTTTCTCGATCAGCTTCTGGTGCAGTTTGTGATAGCAGAGAAGTCATTTCAGCATGAAATCAAAAGATAAACCACTATTAAATCTATCTGATGATTGGGAACTGTCAAAAAAGTGATCTGTCATCTGTATAGTATAAACGATGCACTGTATAGGCTATAGAGTGCTGCAGGGATGACACATTTTTGTAGGCCAACCAGGAAATTAGCATCGCTCTGGTTCCTGTGTCACTTCTAGTTGCAAAAAAACAACATGGCGACGGGCAAATACCAAGATAGTGACGGCCAAAAACCAAGATAGTGACGGCCAAACTTAAAGCTTCAAAACAGCAGTCCACAAACCAATGGGTGACGTCAAGGTGACTATGTCCACTTCTTATATACAGTCTATGGTCTAGACCAACTGAAACAAACAGTGTGCAATTGGATGACTTAGTATAACATCATTCAGTCAACATAGGGAGATCAATCCTAATAGAATCCAAAACTAGTAGACAGAGATCAAAACCAGTTCTTAAGTGGACGGACAGGGCTAAAAGTAATGCCTCGCCAATATTCACTGCATAATTCAAACATTATCCTGAGTTTTTACATTATAGAAAAGACAGTTTTGGGTTTACCTTTTATATATTCTTCTGGCAGAATGTTGCAAATTCATTCATGAATGTAAGACAGTAAAATAATGATCTGCCCATGAATGAACCAGAGCTTTTTATAGCCTTGAAAAACATGAAGTTGTATCCAGGTCACCAGGACGTGCATACAAACACACACATGCACCTATGCACGCAGACGCATACACACAGTTTCACAGTTTGAGACTAGCTACAGAGACAGTCCAAAATGATTCATGTCTCAACCTACTTTCACCATCTCTCGGTGGAACAGAGAGGCAGCGTTTTTCAAACTCTGTGCCTCGTCTTGCATAGCAATATAGCCTCTTCGACACACTAAACACATATTCACTTCAATGGGAAGCCTGAGGAGTGTGGCAGTGTTATTACTTACTGCTCCCCAAATCCCCAAACAAGGACGGGAACATTGCAGCACACTCGCTCTGAATGAGGTGCATGAAATTAGGAGTGGAATGATAAATCAGAGCAGATATTGGCCTTTAATTCAATGATGAGATATTGGATTGTCTGTGATGTCGACCACTAATACGCTGTGATATGTCAGCGAGTGGTAACTTCAGTCCAGAAATTGGCCTTCACAACCCTGAGGCATAACCACACACTGCTACATATACAACAGAGAGAGGTTTATCGAGTATGTATTTTTGTTTTCTGTGTGTTTGTTACACAGAGAGAGAGAGAGAGAGAGAGAGAGACTCACTGGTGCACACGTCCTCCGGTTTGTCCATGTCACCACGGTAATAGCCGTTACGACAACCGCAGAGGGTGGCGGCCTCGATGGTGGAGCGACTGTTGAGCGGACATTGCTGACATAATCCTGGCCCCTGGAACGACTTAAAGGTGCCCTGAGGGCAAGCTGGAGAGAGAGAGAGAGAGAGAGAGAGAGAGAGAGAGAGAGAGAGAGAGAGAGAGAGAGAGAGAGAGAGAGAGAGAGAGAGAGAGAGAGAGAAAAACACATACAAAAAAATAAATACACAACTCAGCTTCCTGAACATGAATGAAACATGACAAATAAACTATGCTTTTTGTTTGTCTTGACTGCAAGACATTTGGAATACTTTGTTTTAGAGAGACACTTAGAGTTATTACTGGTTGTATAAAGGTTGACAAAGCACGGAGGAGGATTTTCTGGGAATAGCAGCACATTATCTTGACAAGATGCACAAAAACATTTTGCATACGTCCACAGTGTCACACTGGTTATCTGTGGTGTAGATTATAGTTCAGTTCCTCCGGTTCCTTTATCTGGGTCACAGTTATTTCCCTCCATACTGAATTATTCTTTGTGACATGAAATACATATATGAATTCTTAAAGATGATGTTCCCCTTTATTTTATTCATCCGGGAATGGCTTGTTCGGAGTATACAATACATGCTCTTTATTCAGCTTTTATATACCAGTATGGCCTTTCATCATTTGCAGTGCAGTCCGCTTGGGATGAGACAAGCCCAGTAACGGAGGTCGGAGTCAGTAGTGTCACTTCTGTAGTGAAATTAAGGTGATGCCTGTCTCTCATCCACAGTGTTTATTAGGCTGTATGAAGGCTGTCCCTTTCACTTCATTAAATGTAAATGCCACAGCAGGTCTTGTTATGTGTCCCTCTGCAGCCTTAAATTTGAGGAAGAACAGGACCCATTTTAAAGCAATGTCTGGGTCTTTGTAGTTACTTTCACTGAATCATGTACATTTAATACCCATCTGTTACCAAATAACCTCACAAGCTTCCAAGCTTTTGAACACTAGACAGTTCTAACTCTTTGTTGCTGCAACCTGATCCCATGGGAAGGTGTATAACTAGAACGACATTTTAAGGACATTCCACGTGTCGTGATAACGCATTTTAGGCTTTTTGCCACAGAGTTAACATTGTGAAATGGCTTTTTGCATGTCATTTAACGCCAACAAAACAAAGGTAACAGCTGCAGTTAGGTTTATGCAACATGGAAAATGGAAAAACAATGTAACTTCAAAATAACTCAACAACACTTTGGGACACGAACACCGGTCTCCTAGTTGAAAGTCCTGTGTTTGTTGGGCCCATCCATTTCCACTGCCATCTGCCATGAGTAGTCTTTCTCACTTATTATTCTACGTCACTAGCTCAGAGCGTAGCATATTCACACAGATGCATTTACATTGAAGTCAGTACAGACTACATGGTGTACACATTACACGCCAAAAGCAACAAAGGCGTTGTTATTGTACGTGAAATGACTTACAAATTACCGTTTCATTCATACGGGCTGGTTGTGCATAGCTTCCCTGTTCATTCAGGAAGAATCTTTAGGAAACGTTCACGCAGTTCCACAAAAAAGCAGTACAGAAATGAAAAGTTCTCACTCATCATCATTACTGTACTTCCTCCTCAGAACTGCCCATTTACACCACTTCCTGTATTTTCATCCAAAAACACAAAATGTCTGGGATGCCACCAATGTATGCATCATCCCCTTTTTTTCCCAGCTGCTCTGCTGAAAATAGCATTGCATTTTTAATTTCTGGCATGAATTCTTAATAGCTAGACCTTTGCCTGAACATAATGTCATAGACCAAAATCATGGCTGCTATACTGTTTCTGTTAAATGTATCCATCGCTATATATTCTCCTGGCTCTTTGAACAAAATGAGCACAGTATGTAAGTAATAGTGCTGCTGATCAATGGCAGTCATGTCTCTGTTAACTCAAAGATGTTTTCTGAGACTGTGTTTGCTGGGAATTTTTATTTAACCTTTATTTTACTAGGAGGGTCTCTTGAGATCAGAATATCTGCTTTTCAAGCAAGCAAAAATGGTAGCGCAGTTTATAAATAATAAACAAAGCACAGCATCAGCTGAAATATGAAAAAGCTTTCAGAGCAGCTGCAATCACTTTCTAGGTTTAAATCCCTAGTAAAGCCCAAGGACAGCAACTGTTTGTGTAGATTACTTAATATTACATGCCGTGTTTGAGACATTTTGATAGTAGCTCCAGTTAACCATTGAACATTTTCAAGCAGGTTAGCAATTGAACCCTTCAAAGCTCCAATTTGTGCAGAAACACCGCCACCGCAGCTGCACCACTACGTCTGTGTGACATTGGATACTAAAACAAAAGTCTTACATCTAGTTTGAAGCAGTAGAAAAAGTTAACATTCACTAAACACATTAAATGTAACATGAAATACATCATGTCAAGTCAAGAGTACTTTAAATCCCAGAAGGATACCTTTAATTAATACATGGGATTTCATAAGTGCCTTTTTGGTGAGGGCAAACACATTCTGAATTATGACTAGAAGTAAAATAAAAAGCCAAACAGCGAAACAGAGAAGTGTGAAATGAGAAATTAGACTGAAACGAAGGCTCTGCCAAAAGGCTGAGAAAAAAACAAATGAGCTATTTTTTAATGTTACTTGTTTCCAGTTTTGATTAATCTTTAGCACTTTGTTGTCCCTTCCTCCGCTGTAATGAATGTTCACTTTATCTCGGAGATGCTTCAGATGCTGTAAGACCAAAATGCAAATGTTACACAGATTTATGGTGGAAGGCAGAGGAGGAGTGCACAAGCAGGCTTTTACCGAGTCCATACAAACTGGAGTCCAGATGATAACGTGAACTGAGTGAAAGAAGTAAATGAGACAAAGTGCCAGCAAGTTAAGAGCCGCAGAGTGTCACTTAATCAAACATTAAAGAGAGAGAAAAACAAAGACGGAAACAAAGAAAGAAATACTCAAAGATACAAGAGAAAAGACAAAGAAATGGAGCAGGAGAGAATAAACAGAACGATAAAACTGCTGTTTTTATTCTTCCCTCTCAATACCACTATTTCTGCAGTACTACTACTCTATTGTGTTCACTCTCATGCAATGTTATACTGCTATTTCTTGGTCTTACTGATTTGTTCTAACCTGATTTACAATGGAGGATGCTCTTCTCTGCCCCCATGTTTTACTGCATATTACATTGTACATGAACCACCGAGCTTGAAGAAACTACTCACATCTCAGATATGAAGTACACTTCATATCACATTGCAGGACTTGATCAAGCTTGTATTAAATGTGAACAACTTTATACATCACTGGCTCCAAATGATAGCATTGGAGTAACCGTTTCACCAATTATATAACATCAGTGAACTGCACTCCTTACGTCTAAGTGCCCTCTCCTCACTGTGTGGGGTGGAGGAGGTTGTGAGTCCCGGTTTCTCTGAGTAGACCAATTTCATTTTAGTTTTGAGTTAGGATGTTTAGATTTTTTTTTTAATGGTAGTGCTGAGGGCTTAAAATGTGATTAAATGTGGTGTACTAAAGAGCAAACAATTACACAAGAATGTGTAAGAACATGCACTTGAACTGTATGCAAATCCCTAAAGTTGAGCTGGGGCTTATGGCTGAGATATATATCAGGATTATATCAGCTTTATAGTGAGTTTCAGCTCACTGTTTAGCTGTATGGCTCACATTTTACTGTTTTGGTTGACTTTCACGGCTCTCAGGGGTCGTTCACATGCCTAAAACGTAGAAAACGCCAGCCGTGCCGCTTTCATCCTTTTATTCAAGGTGCTTCGGGGGTTGCACTACTGTCGCGCCTGCCAGTACTAAGCAACCAGCGTGTTGCTGCGATGACGATGAGGAAGTTGCGGTAACTTAGCAGTAAAAGCCTCGCTGACTATACTAAACAAAGTAAGTATAACAAAGCAACAAGCAGTAACATTACTGCTCGATTTCTCTGTGTCAAGTTGGATGACCTTTCAACCGGATGTTGTGACGTTCTTGGATGGAAAGGGTGAAGAAAGTAAAATAGTCCGTGGGACAGCCCTGCACTAAAATGATTAACTTATCTTTCATATATTTACTGTAGACTGATATTTACAGAAGAAAGAAAAGAGCTGTCCATATCTGCCGGCTGTGATTGGTTGTTCCTTCTCACATGACATGCAGTGCGTGCTGCAGCATTCGCCAGCCATCGCGCCCTGAAAAAAAAACAGACCCTCATGGTGTCATTTTCAGCTGTTTTCAGTGAAAAAGCTTGAAAAACCCACTGTGCACTACCTGCTCTGCACCAAATAGCAGACAGACACAGGTTTGTATGATATCTCAAAAAGTTATTCTTCCTTTGTCGTGCATTTTCCTACAAATATCCAGCAAGAAGTGACACGCGTTTCCGCTTCAGTCTTTTCAAAATCAATTTAGGAAAAGATCGACTTGGTTAGGTTTAGGTAACAAAACTACTTAGTTAGGATTAGGGTTAGGTTTAGGTGTATAAGATCGTGGTTTGGGTTAAGATAACTCCGGAAGTGTAACTTAAGTACGGAAGTTACCTGACAAATAAATCAATGTTGACTTCTGGTTTCACGCAGGGTACAAAAACCGGCCTCCTGGGCGAAAGCCCCCGACTTCCTCCTTACGCAGCATTTGTCGCTCTTTATAATTCCTGGTTCACGATTACGTGGATTACATATGAATTGATTTTGGTTGATTTTTTTTTCTTTTCTCTTTTCGTAGGTATAGCCTCAAACGGTGTATGAGAACAACCTGAGCAGCTCGAGAGTTAGATATTTCCCTCAGGAGTTGGTAGAGACCAAAAACAGAGCGAAAAGAGAGTGAATATTGCGATAATATGTCAACGCAGTGCTTACAGCTTGTTTCCGTTGCTCCCAAGTGGCCAAAAACTCAGTTATTGCAGGATCTAAGAGTAAAAAACTGCGGGGCGCACCTGTAGCTTAGGGGTTAAGATGCCGGCCATAAACTACAACGTCCCCGGGTTTGACTCTGGCCGGGGACCTAGTTTGCAGCTTTACATCCCTCATTTCCTGTCATCTCTCTACTGTCTGTAATAAAGACATAAAACTGCCCCAAAGATACTTTTAAAATAGTAAATAGCTGTGAAAGACAGAGTCGTGTACCCTTGAAACGGTTGCAAATTATTTGTGCTACTTGAAATTCAATAGCCATTATTCTTTCTCACACATTCAAATTATCATCAGCTACAGTTTTGCCAATGTTTCCCTTAATCCCCCTATTTGTCAGACACCCTCTCTCTCCGTTTCTCTGTGTCTGTCTATGTCACGCTCCCTTTCTGTTAGTTTCTTTATATTCAGACCTTTCTTTGAAGTCGTCTCTTCAGGAGTGTCAATGGCTTGTGCCTCTCTGTGTGTGTTTGTGTGTATGTGTGTGTGTTTGTGTCTTGAATAGGCAGATAGACATCTGGCTTGTCAAGGTCATTTATTCAACAACCTTGCTCATACACATGGGGCGTGTCACCATGGCAACAAGTCTTGCTCCCTCTCTCTTTTAGGTACCTCTCTGTAGCCTATAGTTATCTCTCTCCCCTTTGTGTCCAGCTGTCTCCGGATTTTCAACTACTAACACCACATGGGCCGAATGTTGTTTGTGTGTACACGTGTGCAGACAGTTATTTGTAACATTTTTATAGGACCAATAGGCCAAAACCTTGTCTTGACAACAATGACAAATTGTGTTGTTATTTGCCTCCAATATGACACAAAGCAATTCATTAATGTAAGATCATTTTAGCGTTAAGTGTCACTTCGATCGACCTTACATGTAAATTAGGTTGGTGTCACTGTTTGTTGTTGAAATGTCAGATTTTAGATACTGAATATTAGCAGCATACAGTATTAACAGTAACAATATCAACACGATTTCTAATGAAAGTTTAAAATAATAATTCCATCAATCAAATTTATCTTTAACTTTATGTATTGTGCGTTTTGTCTCTTTTTTGGCAAATTAATTACACTTAAAACACAAGTGTAGGGAGGTAGAGAGAGAGTCTGCAACCATAACTGTACATATAAAATGATTAATAGGTGCTGGATTATTTACAAAATATTATCATATGTGTATTATTACCATGATTTCAATATTTCATTTTTAAATATCACAGTTATCGTTAATACCGGTATATCGCGGCACCCTTACTGAATATCAGTTAATGAAAAAAAGATATGAATGGTACAAACGTAGGTAGTATAGATATATTTACTGTTTTCATAGTTTTATGTATCCAGTTTGGCGTGGATAGAAAATGACAAAAATGAATATGCCTTTGAAGATGAACTGACGCAGCTCACAGAGCAGAAAATTCATCATGCAAATGGAACAAATCTAAGAACGGATGGAGACACAAAAACAAGACGGAAAATGTGAAAGATAGGATAGATAAAAGGGATAGCACAGAGAGTTACAGAGAAAGAAAGAAAGAAAGAAAGAGTTAAAAAGGGGACAAAGAGAGAGGAAAATATTATCCCTCTGTGCCTTTAGCCAGCTGTGTGGAGTCACACAGCGACCATGTGGATGACAATTGTCTAAAGTTGGCATACAGGCTCACTGATCAATTATTAAAGACTTGCATGAGTGCATGTGTGTGCGTGTGTGTGTGCGTGTGTGTGTGTGGTAAAAGGCTGCATGTTTTAAAAACTCTCAGAGCATTGTCGGGGTCCACAGCAGGGGTAGCTGGTGTGTATTCAGTGGTAGTGCTGACATTTGTAGTGTGGTGCATTCGAAGTAAGGGTCTATTTGAATATGTTTACTTTACTTTACTTTACACACACACACACACACACACACACACACACACACACACACACACACACACACACACACACACACACACACACACACACACACACACAGTACTTTGATGTGAAGCCATTTTTGCCGGATGGTTTGCACAATATGCTGGTTTGGTGCAAAATAAACACCATCTCTGTGGCCTGACACACACACACACACACACACACACACACACACACACACACACACACACACACACACACACAACCATCTGTTCTAATAGTGAGTCCAGTTTCCTGCCAACTTGTTATCAGCTGATTGGCAGAAGAGCACACCAAAAAGACGGCAGCTCGGTGGAGACAGACGGGACAGGCTCTGTCCCACGTCATCTTGAGTCACTGCTTTAGCACAAAAGCTTTGGATAAAACACATGAGGCAGGTGTACGTAGACACGCCATCACGGAAACTGTCAAGTCTGGCTGGGTAATATAAACAATATACAGTATACAGCGATCACAATGGGAAAAGTTCTCTGTCAGAAAATAAGAAACTTCAATATAATGTCCATAAGTTGCATTGCTTGACAACATACTAATAACTCTGTCCCAATGCAGAAACAAATCTGTTTCTAACCAATGATATGGCATTTTTTTTTAGTCTCTTTTAGTAGCAGACAGCCTACTTCCCAAAATAGGTACGAAAAGATGGCTGAGTAGCTAAAAAGACCACTTTCTTTTGATGGGAGAGAAAAGCGCACCCTTTGAGGAAACAATTTCATGTTGGCACAGAGAGCGACAGCTCAACAGTTACAACAACCTTAAAGGTAAAGAGCTGTAGTGGATAATATACGTAACAAGAATTTGGTGGTGTGACGATATTAGGGCTGACCCGAATGCTTCAAAGCTTCGACCGTTTTGTTTGTTTTTCAACATTAATCATTATTAGTTATTCTCAGATAGATATCGCTGTTTTGTGTAGAGGTGCGTGTACTGTATGTACAGCAGTGTGGCAGCGGCGCTGTGCCGGGCACTGAAACGGTAGAGATAGAGTCAGACAGACAGAAGAAGCTTCGAATACCTTCAAATATTTCTCACCCAAGCTTCAAAGCCCAAAAAATGGTATTGGGGACAGCCCTAGAAGATACTTTGGCTACTTAAAGCCTTGTTTGGCCACACAGTGGATGAGACAGACTCAAAAAGGGCTAACTGTAAGTCTGACACGAAACAGATGGGTTAAGAAAGAGGAAAACCTGTGCCATCAAAGACTGGATATACTAAGAACTAAGTTCATCACCTGAGGCATCACCATCTAATAATGCACGCAAAGTGCAGTCTTGCCAGCAATTAGACCCACCCACAGGCCCTAAGAGGAACACCAACAAACTGTAACATCAGTATGTGTTTCCCCAGTTTCACACATGCTGGTAGGTGCCTTTAAAAACTGGATTTTAATTCATTTATTTAAATAGATATTCTGCTTTCTGCTCATGATTCTAGGTCATTCTCCTATGGGGTAATTTCAAGATAAAATTCAACTAATTTATACTGTCATGAATATTCAATTTATTCAATGTATCAACTGATTTGAAAACTACTATTGTGACAAAAATGTTTTACGCTATCTAAATCTACTTTCTAGTTTTGTTTTTCAAGGGCGACAATTTACAAGCTCAATATCTTTTTAGAGATCGACAGCAAAAGACTGGGAAGACTTAATCAGTCCAAATTTCACCGTAATTCCGTCTGCAGTGGCAATCAACATCACAGTAATATTGTCAGACTTAATCACTGTCTCCCATGAATCGTGTCTGGCTTACCTTCTACCCACTCAAATATTATATGAAGAAAGAGTATTTCTGTGCAAAAGAGACGCTGACACCAAAGGCAAAGCTAACATTTCACAGGAGACAGATAGAATACTATTCATCAGTCCCTTCTGTGTTCTCGATCTCTTTTATCTCTCACAGTTATTTTACCTTTCTGTCCTTGGTTTGTCCTTTTTTCACTTTCTTGCCAGTCCATCTCTCTAGAGGGCTCAACTGTTGTACTTTCTTTTTCCTATTTCCTTCCTTCCCTCCCTCCTTCCTTCCTTCCCTCCTTATGCCCCTCTATCTCTTCGACACTCTCTGGCAGTTCAGGACTAATTTGCAGTAGACTAATCTGGCTGGAACACGCTAAACTAATTAACATGGGATGAAGCAGCTTCACTTATCATTTCACCATATGTATATACATCACACACACATGCTCACACTCCCCCACACACACTCTCCGGCACACACACACACACAAAATGGATGAGACTCTCCAGGCAGAATAAGAAATGATTGGTACTACTTCGGAGAGGAAATGGGGAAGGAGGCCAGATATAAAAAAGGAGGTAAAGGAGATAGACGAGCTATTTCTGTTCCATGTTCAGCCAAGTCTGCTTCTACTAATATTAACATAGGGAACATCGTGGGCTGCACCCTTGGGCAAAAAATACATCTGAAAATGTATACATGCATGTGATTATTCTGCTAGGACTGCCAGAAATGACACACTTTGTTCTCCTGCACACAATAACACATTTGCATTTTCTACAGAATTGACTCAGCAGAGTAGTCTAGCTCGTTTTGTAAACAAAGCTACTGCAGGACTTAAATATGGCACATTTCTCATAGTGAAGGAAAACAAAGAGTATTGATATGATCACATTTTGTTCAAAAGATCATTTCCATACCATATTTGTAACACACACACACTGAATATAAAAATGAAGGTTGCAACTATTTGTTTGATTCTAGCATGCTTGGTGGTACTTTTTCTTTTGTTGTATGCTTTGTGATGTATTGCCTGCTGCAATAGCATGTTTTCTATGGTTGATTATTGGAAGCATGTCCGCTGGATATTGATTTGCTGTCCTGCTGGCTCGTTAGCTTTTGCTACAAAACAATATGAAAGGTGTGTGCAGCATGCAACAGTGTTTACTGTAGCAAGGTCATCAGAACAGGTTTTTAAAAAAAGAGTTTCAGCATACAGGTGCTGTGATGCAGTTTACTATTTGCAGCCGTTTTAATTTTGTCATTCATTTTTTTACGAGAACAGTTTGAACTAGCAGAGCCTCATTAACGCGCAGATTTACCTCGACACACGTTGCCGTTGTCTGGTTCGTAACCCGACTTGCAGCTGCAGCTGCCGATGGGTACCATCCACTCTCCGTCTCCGTTACAGTAGAGCTTTATGGGCACGTCTACTTCCTCAGCGTTGGGGATACAGCTTCCTCTGGCGATGACTAATGAGGTGGATTCTGCTCCAGTTAGTGTCTGCACAGAATCAGAATCAGAAAAAAAAGGTCTACTTGCTTGTCTGTATTCATGCCTGATGAGAAGAGCACCGCAGTTTCCAGTTAGTTCTGGGTCATACCTCTGGGAAAAAAGCAAAGTTCTGCACCACGCTGGGGCATTTCTTGTAAAAGACTCTGACAGCCAGAAGGGACATGCAAGCGCCCAGATCCTGGAAGGCCAAGTGGAAGCCTCTGCCTTTGGACAACGGCCCAAAACTCCGAACTTCTGTGTTCACCTTCATTAGCCTTCCCCCAAAATCAACCTGGGAGAAACTCTCATCTGCTGCAATGGTGTCCACCTTACAGAGTCAGAGAGACAAGGACAGACAGGGGGAAGGATAGGAGAGGCAAAAGAAAGCGAGTGTAATGAATTAAAGAAAAACAAAGTAAGTAGTGTTTTAATCTGATGTATAATACTGGATAAATGCACTTGTGACCACATACCATATCATTTTATTACATTAGAATTCAGTCATAATTTTCTATTTCCCCAATGAACATCGATGATGGCACCAGAGGAGGCTGCTAGGAGATTTCCAACACTGATTCATCAACACTAACAGTGTGAAACTACACTGAAACTTGATTAAATTTGGTTAATTGAAAAACAGCAAACATATAAAACTGAGTACATGACATTTTTAGGAGAGAAGTCAACTATGAATCCCAAAGAGCACTGGGAAAAAAACACATCCAATCGGCAAGCGTTATATTCTAATAGCTGGAGGAAGTTTGAACTTTGTAGACTTTGTTCAATAAATTCAGCATCTGTGGTGATTCGCTTCTGGATTCTTGATTAATTTTGGATCAGTAAAGTGTTTTTTTCTTCTGGATTGCATATTGTCCCCTTATGACAAAGCATTTTTCAGATAATCTAATGGTTTCTTCAATCCAATATACTGAATTTGCACAGGTGTCAGATCTCCAGCCTCTGGCCTGCATTTTCTCCAGAGTGAACTAATGAGGCCGATGTTTACTACAGCACTTAACACTCCCTAGTCTCTGTATTGAGTAACATTGAGATTACCATCAAAATTTTACTTTGAAATGCTAATTTATAGTGTAACAATACCAGCAGCTCTTCACACTTTGCTTCTATTCTGGACTCATTACCTTAAGAAAAGGGGCATTGGCCCAGTACTCCACCCCTTTGATGCTCTCCGACACGGTCCTTTCGGTCTCCAGGTAGTACAGGTTGAACGTCTCTTTGCAGGAGCCCAGGACGCTGGGGATAGAGGCGCAGTCGCGTACGGTGAAGCGGATCTCCACGTAGATGCGTTGCGCTGCTCTCCTGTCGATGTAGGTGGTGAGGAGCCAGTTGTTCTGGCTGGGCTCAAACACGTTGCACACCTGGTACGTCCTGATGGTGTTGAGGTTCTCATCATAGCCGCTCACCTCCTCCCACTGGGGAATGTGTGTGTGTGTGTGAGAGGAAAGGGGCAAGGGGCATGGATGAGAGGGGAGGAAGTAGGGGAAGAGGGGAGAGGAGAGGCCAAAATGATTAATGGGCTTACCGAGACCTGACACAAATTAAACTCTCTCTTTCCCTCCCTACCATTTTATCTCTCTCTCTCTTTTCCTACCTCCCAACTGCCCTCCCTCCTCATTCGCTTTTTTTCTCCCCTCTACCTTGTTCTTTTCTGAAGAGGGACAACCATTCATCACAATTAGAGCCACTCACCTCAAACACACATACACACACACACATACAGCAGACCATTGTAACCAGCTAGTAGCCAAGCCACCATTTAAAAAATCCAAGGAGTTCAAGAAAGTGGGTGGAAATCCCTATTGTATCTTATTCTAGTTTATTTTATTCTATTCTAATAATTTGTCTCTTGCGGACTCTCGTGAGCTACACCTCCCTGATCTATTGGAATCCACTCTATTCTGCATCAATAGCGGTTAATTGATGTCACCTTGCAACTGTAATTAGGATTTTGACAGACTCCTTAATGGAGCACTGTAAAGTGTACTCAAACTGCTTTCCCCAAGGGTACACACACATGCATATACACCTACATACACACACAATACACCTCTGCACATTGTTCTTACTCCATTGGCAGGGAACGATATCCAGCCGAGCTCAGCTGTCGCTGTCCTTGTATCCATCACTGTCTCTGTTGGACAAAAAGAGAGACAGACGGGGAGAGAGAGAGGTGAGACAGGGAGCTGCAGGAAGAGGACAGGTAGGAGTTTAATTAATAGTCAGCTCAGATGCCAACTTTCATTCATATTCATAAAACTCCACTTTGCTCTGTTTTCTGTAATGCTTTTCCCCTCTTTTCTTTCTGGGGGGGG
>CAKAOI010029352.1:250500-253000 GCA_916701655.1 Sebastiscus albofasciatus
CCCCCCCCCCCCCCCCCTATCATAAAAGAGATAATGGCCACAAATAAAGATAAACAAATAAACAAGCCTGTGGTTATGCTAAGCATAAACAAAAGTAACACAATGACAACAAAGGTTATACAATTCTAAACAATGTCAGCATGTCCTGCTTAGTCAGCATCCATCTCATATTGCACAGCGCCAAAGCATAACACTATCATTCAGTGCTATCTGCACATGTATGACCATATCACATATTACAGTAGGCCTATATAATGAAGTATATTGTGTTGAAATCCTGGTGTATCCTATAAATAGTAATACAATTATCCAGTACTTATAAAATTGCAATGATGACTGCTGGTCTGTAAATAGCAGTTGGCAACAGTAATAACAACAGAAAGCGATTTGCAGCAGTTTACAGCAGCATTAGCAATTAGAAACTGAGAGCAAATTAAGAGCTAGCTTTGCAACAGTCATAACAGTTAGCAACAACAGGGGAATTAGCAACAGCAATAGCCGTCAGCTAAAGAAAGCAATTAACAGCTAGCTTTGCAGCAGCTATAACAGTTCGCTATAGCAACAGAGGGCAGTTTAGCACCAGCATTAGCAGTTAAAGTGGCAGTAGGCAGTATATTTTGGGCATCATTGGGCAAAAGTTTCATAATAACCTTTCAGCATGTTGTAATTCAAGTGTTCTGAGAGAAAACTAGACTTCTGCTCCTCCTCATGGCTCTGTTTACAGGCTTTAAAAAATCTATCACCAATCACAGGTCATTTCATTGAGAGAGAGCGTTCCTATTGGCTGTGCCCCGGTCATGTGACCGAAACTTGGCATTCCTTCACCAGATTCCACAATGGCGGCGGTGGCGTCACAAACTTTCTCATTTTACAGCTAAACCGTGCGCTACAAGATGATTCTGAAAACATTTGAGGCGAGAAATAGGCATTAACGTAACAGAATATTTATTCGTATTTGATCAGCGCTGCCTAGTTTGACCATTTGATCGGAGTTTGTCAGTCGTTGACAGCCGGCTCTCATAGACGGCAGCTGGACAGCGGACCTCAGATCTGCTCTTACTGCTTGTTTTCCTCCAGTAGGCTATGTGAAATCTTGCAGATACCATTAGGAGCACTGGAGGACAGAGAGGCACATGATTTTTTTCAGTTTACCTGTTTCATGAACTACTGTCACGAAATAGCGACCGTTTTATAAAAATAACTTTTTTTAAATCATATTTGCTCCAATCTCACCTACTTTAGCTTTAACAAAAGAAAGCAAATTGAGAGCTAACTTTGCAACAGTCACAACCGTTAGCAGCAGATGGACGTTAGTAGCATTATTTGCAGTTAGCAACAGAAGGCAGTTAGGAACAGCCATAGCAGTTAGCAACGAAAAGCAATTAACAGCTAGCTTAGCAACAGCTATAACAGTCAGCAACAACAGGGGACATTTAGCAACAGAAAGCAATTGCCAGTAACAAAGTCTTACGTTGAGTAAAGGGTGAGGGTGAAAACAGTGGTAGCAGCCTACCGTTTCAACCACTGGCTATTGACTGGTTAAATAATAGGCTAATCACATAAAGGTGAAATCAGTCAGTGGCAGCAATAGCAATTTACTAGACAACTCTATTGTGTGATTGTGTGTAGTAGGTAGCACTCAGCTGATCTGGGTGCCACTAATGACTACATGTCCCCACCTGAACCTACACAATCAGCTCTATCTGCTACAGTAACCTCACATAACCGGACTCATTGATTCAATCACATCCGGGTGACACACTGACAAAGTACTGTACACCAAAGTTCACTGTCCTTTCTTAGATGGCTACAAAGATGTGTGAAATTTAAAGCACAACAAAGCTAGCCTACTTAACAGCAAAAAACTCAGATGGCCACATTCATTGTAAAAGTAAGACACTTCATATTATACATTACAGCCTACTGTGTTTATGGTGAAATATTGCTATGTGAGATGACCTAGTTTAACTATTTTCTGCACCTTTCTGTCTGATACGTGCAAAGCATGGCAGGCTGGGTAATTGGAAAATAAGGAAAATATGATTTACGGTAACATGTCCATGCATTTTAATGTTGGTATAGTACTGTAAGTGGAAGGTAACCCACATACTATCATGTAGGATGACAGAGTTATGGACACTTTTCATTACATATTGGTGCCTTCAAATGGGGTCGTGTTTACGGCGTTCATGAGAAAAGTCCATATGAACACCCCCCTCTTGGTATTCACGACCTCGTAAGTGGAAAGTGTTTATGAGTTGTGACATGTTTGTTGACGTTGTCAGAAATGGCAGAGGCCATGGAAGTTAATTTTTCGGTGAATAATAAGTTAATATATTGTAATTTTAATCATATATTGTTTTTCTTCATAATTTTATAATAGGTTTGAGGAAAATGTTAATATTCCCAACGTCCTCATTTTTTTCCTCTGTCATTATGCCTTTATATTTCCTGCATTATGTTACCCGCTTGCAGGCTCGCTAAATTGTTAGCCTCTGTG